>CM070594.1:3935423-4210423 GCA_036346395.1 Hsuehochloa calcarea | reverse complement strand
GAGCAGAAGCAACATGCCAACAAGTTACCTTCACATGCCAACATGGAACTTAAGGCCTAGATCAGCAAGGATAAACTTAACTTATGTACTAGCACAGGTATTATCTCATGGTACATGCCATGTTAATTTGTCTGTTTTCGATAGCTAGATGTGTGGCCTGCTGGTTCATGCACGATATAGTACGTGCACAATTTATAACGGGTAATAGGATCCACATTTTGTGAATTAAGCAAGGACCTGAGGGAAATAGGTGTTGGATCGAAACAACTACTAAAGGGGGAGGGATGAATAGTAGTTATGTCTATTTTTCATCTTGATCAGAGTCAATCCAATTTTCTCTCCATTAGCTATGAAAGTTATAAAAATCAATGAACAAGCACATCAGATGTCTTGTATTGAATCTAATCAAACTCCCGAAGCGCAACAACTAAAAATACCAAAAACTCAAACTAAATTGAGGCGGGGCGACAGTACCGGTGAACAGCAGCGCTGGGTGAACAGTGTGGTACCACCGGTGAACAGACAAAAAGAGCAAAGAATAGTAAAATCAACACGAAACAAAAAACCAAAATCGGCTCACCTTTTGATCTATTGATCCAAATCCCCTCAAATTTCGACTATAGCCCATCAAGAAGGCTAGAAACCTATTCCAATCAACGATAGGGAAGATCGAAGCCAAGGTTCTATGAATTTCACAAATGAGGGAAGGAGGGTACAAAAACCTTGGAAAATCAAACTTTGATCCTAGAACTTGCTTGTGGGTAAAAGATGATCAAGGTGATCCTACATGCATTCTCACATGTCACAGCAAACAAGATCCCAGCAAGAAAGCAAAGTAAAACCAAAGGATTATTAAAACCAAAAAATCACCAAAGAGAGTAAGAACAAGAAGAGACTCATCTTAAAGAATCTCACTTGGATTAATTAGAGATTGAAGTTGGTTTACAGCCACTCCACCATGGAGGATAAAAACTTAACACTTGAGCACACAATCAATCCATCTCTCACAAACCCTAGCCTCAACTACTCCAAAATTTTCAAAACACAAATTAGGGTTTTTCACTTGGAAAGACTTGAGACTCCACATCTAGACACCCCCTTATATAGTGGAGGCAAGGATATGAGAGGAAACCCTAATGAACACCCATTAAGCCCACACACAAATGGGTCCACACTTATACATGTTTCTCAAAGCGGATGACGAACCAGGATTCCTAAATCCGTTTCTTCATGGTCTTTAACTTTGTTTGACCTAAACCACCTCTCCTTGCACCATCTTGCACCACAATTTAGCCAAAGGTGATCAAGACGGTATTTTGGTGAAATTACCAAAATACCCCTTCTCGATCCTTCTCCGAAGACCGAGTCCAATCTTCATAAAGCAATCTCATGCTTCGCCACGTGTAGGTTGATCAACAGTTCTCTTCATGTTGGCAAGTATCTCCCATCCTGCTCCCGCCAAAACCACAATGACACTTGCACCAACCCTCGTGCCGTTTGACGCAACCCGTCGCCTCAAACTTCCTATTCGGTCATCCTTGTCTATTTTGCACCATGCTTGAGTCCACTAACTTCACTTGACATCCTCGATTGTTCTGGACCTTATCCCTCCAAGTCTAGTCTCGATCATCCTCACCGTTGTCACATCCCCAAATTAATAAAGAGGATTACTATGCATCTCATTAGCATGCATCATATTTTCAAGCATTTACATTACACATTGCACTAGGAAAATCTTACCAAATATTTAAACATACACTTACCAAAAATAAAACCTAAAGAAAACAGTAACATAAACATATGAACATCCTCTGGAATAAATTTATTAAAATACTATATTAATTATCATGAATTAATATAATTTTTACCAAATTTTTGGAACCCAATATGAACCACATAAAATTGAAATTCAATTAATAACTTATGCTTTTGTGAATTTAAAGTATACCAATTAAATCATAAACAGTGGGTTTTCCTAATTTATATGGGTACTAGGTTACCCTAGGAACCCCTCTGATTAATTTCACATTTTTATGAATTTATTTGCTATAATTTAAGGCTTGGTCAAACTAGAAGATCATAATTTAAAAACCAGTCAAAGAAAACACTGTTCCTCGGGCTTAAGCCGGGTGCACAGTACCCGGCCGAGCCCGACGCAGCCGCCTATTTCGACTGAACCCACTCGAACACTGACCCTCTGATCTAGATCCATCGGCTGATCTCCTCGCGCGCGCCCACTCTTTCCTTCCTCTCTCTCTCTACCGCTGGGGCCCACACGTCAAACGTTGTCTTCCTCCGCTGCCGCCCGCGCAAAACTCGCTCACCACGCGCCCGCCATGCTCTAGACAGCTCCATGGACGGTGTGACTCCACCGCCAAAACCCACCTATCCCAGGGCTTGAACTCTTGACGCCGCCTCTTTTTCTGTCCTTCGACTTAGCTTAAGTCACTGCAGCCCTAGTTTTCTCCTCACTTCTCCTCGGCCGAGAGGAGGAGGAGGCTCTCCTGTGCACCTAGCGCATGTAAGCTCCTCGTCGCGGCACTATTTCTCGTCCACGTTCGTCACCGCGTCCATTTTTGCTAACCCCAGCTCGTCCCTTGGCTTGTAGCTCCCGAAATGCGACCTCGTCCTCCTCAGCTCCAGAGCGCACCCACGTCTCCCCCTTTCGGCCATTGTTGACTTTGGTGAGTTCCTCATTCGATCGATCGCGTCACATCGTACTCCTTGATGCCAATAACAACACCCCTCAACCAATTGCTACAATGCAGCGCAGGGACATCGAAATTTGGAGTTTCTCCTTTTGTCGTCCGACGACACTGTTTCCTCGTCTGTTGTCGATCGGGTGAGTCTTTTGTCGATCCCTTGCAATTGCGCCATCTAAGCCACCTCCTGAAGCTTTCTCTTCCACCAGCTTGTGTTTTCTTTTGCCAGGGTGCCCCCTCCATGTGAGCCGCATCACCGCCGCCGCGATTACCGTGGACACTACATCGCCGAGCTTTCCCCGGTCTCCCTTTCCCTCTGGTAAGCCGCACTAAGTCCCCTAGTAGCTTTTGCGCGCCTTAGTTGGCTCGAAATGGCGTCGGTGGTTGTTTGCACCACGCCAGTATGGCCGCCTCCGCTAGCTGGCGTTGCGCCACCGTTCTGACCCACCCCATCCCCGCCATCGGTACAGTTAACCGCACGAGGTCGGGTTTCCATTCTCGCCCTTGGCCGCGCCGCTGGCATGGAGACACGCCGGCGGCGTGCGTAAGCCACTCCCCTGTTGTCGGAACGACCGATAGCAACTGTAGCTCGGGATTAGAACCAAATCGCTGTGATTAATTAGCATTAATGATGACTCAGCAGCAATTATGTCTTAAGGGTGGGTAATCAAAATATTACATGTGGGCCTGGTGAATAGTAAACTTGCTTTGTTAGCACCTATGACAGGTGGGACCGGGTATTAAGTGGGTTTAGTCCACGGGGAGGTGAGCCGGTGAACCCAGTGCATGGGCTTCGGTCCATGAACTGTTTCCGTGAGTCATCTCTATGACAGGTAGGGCCCACGTGTTAGCACAGTAAATTCAAAATCAAAACTCAGAAATTACACTATGCATGGGACCCACATGTCGTTGATTGTGGCTAGGGTAACCGTCGGTAAGAAAGGTAATAAAGAATTTACAAAATTCGGAATACATTTATTTTTACGCTGAAAAATATGATTAACTTAAAAAATACATAACTTCTTCATTTTAACTTCAAATTGGATGAGACCAGTGCTGGTAATTTTAATTTTTGGTGAACTTTGTTTCAAAATAGGCTGCACATTTTTTTATGTTGCAGAAAATGGAGTTTTGGAAAATGAGCACTTAATTGTTTATCTTTACAATAGAAAAATGGCTTTAGCTTTGATAATTCATAACTTTTGCATAGAAACACCAATTGAGATGAACCAAGTTGCAGTGGACTCATAATAATATTATCAATTTACCTATGTAACCCTTTATCTCCCCTCTGCTCTACAAATTTTGGCCAAAACTCTAAATTAAATAAAATGCATTTTCAGGACATACAAAATTCAAACGGCCATAACTTTCATATACTAAGTACAAATGGAATAATTCTTGTACCTAAATTCATCTAAAATAAGCATATAACCACTGTAAAAATCTCACACATTTTTGTGCATTTTGCATGTTGTGCCTTTTTCTCAATGTTTATTCGGTATTATCTTTATTTAGATCCCGAAGCGATTTATATTGACTCGTACGCCACCGAGGCCGAACAACTTGGATACTTGCAAGGCAAGCATCATTTGAACTTTCTTTTGCATCATATTGATCCCAGTTTTAATACATTAGTATTTGAAATGCAATGATATTGCTTGCATGCTATTTTTGGTATATCTTTATGTTCTGAGTAGACTAGTTATATCATATACTTGCTGGTTGTACTTGATATTTCCCATACACATATGCCTAAGGTAGATGCTTGTGATGATGAGATTGTTGTGAGATGAATGCTTAGCCGTTGCGGGTCTAGATAACGCAATAGATAAATTGACGTGATTAGCTCGTCAGTTGTGGGAGACACACAATAATTTTTATTATTTTATTGTTTCTTGTCCAGATTGTTACATCTGGTTATTGAGTTCAAAATTTGTTATTGTTAAATATTTTTGGGTTTGGACAAGTGGTTGTAGTGTGGGTGCTGTTATGCACGAGATCCGAGTTTGTGGTTGTCTTGTCCGGACCGTTAAGGACCGAGCCATGGGCTTTCATTCCAAGTACCGAGCGTACTATCACACGCGGGATATGGGTACCGCACGGTTAATTAAGTGGGGAGTTTTATTGTGTTAAGTCCCATGGTGGTGTGAGGACATTTGTGTTTGATCATTTATTCGGAGGAGCCGATGTAATTTTCTATAGTGTGCATGGGAGCACCAATTTCGGTTATTTACATTACATCGGTAATATTCCAATGCAACTTGTGAGCCCGCTTAGCAGACGCTATCCGTAGCTTGTACTAAGTTTGGGAACAACTCATGAGGGGGACTTAGCTCAATAGAGCCTTCTTGCTAAAAATGACCGTATCTCGATTCTCCCCGGCCGGCATACCTAGGAAAGTGTGCTATTTTCGGAGGCATCTCGAGGCTTACGGGCTAGTAGAGTCGTGTGGGTAAAGTTGTAAACCTCTGCATAGATAATCTATTCGAATAGCCGTGTCCTCGGTTTCGGACAACACTTGGTTTGGCATGCGTCGTCGTTAGTCTCAAAAGTTAAAAGTTGACATGGTTATAACTTAGTTACGAAACGAATGGGATGTTCGTGTGTTTTAGTTTATCAAAGTGAACAGCCACCTTGATATTGATTGATCCATATTATTACATATGTCTTGTGAAACCTTCTCTTGAAAGAATAATTTATAACTTAGCTTTTGAAAACTAGATGGTCTAGGAATGTAAGATGTTGCGTTTTCTGCAAAACTAGAACCACTAATGCTATCCTTTGCTTGCCCAATATGCATAACTAATTTTTCTTTGTGTAAGACTTGCGAGTACCCTTTTGTACTCAGCCAGGTGTTTGCTGGCTTTTTCAGGTGAGGACGATTTCGAGCTCGATGAGCTTGTTAATGTCGATTTAGGTGACACTGATGAGTAGTGTTGTTATTTAACCCCCAGTCGGTTGCCTTGGGTTATGGGCATACTTTGCTGGACCTTTTGGTTTATTTATCTTGCTTCCGCTGTTATTTATCACTCTTGTTTGAATTTGGCCGGTCGGCCGTTATGTAATAGTTGTAGACTTAACTATTATGTTATATGTCTTTTGGATTGTTAATGTACAATGTTTTATGGATGTGATCAACGTTGAATGAGAGTATGAGCGTGTTGGTCGCTGATCCTGGGAGCCAACACGACCTCATACTCGCTGTTATGAATCCCACTTTAACTTGTCTAAGCATTGGCTTTGACCGTTTGGAGAACCGATAATCATGTAGTGCTTGTAGAGGAGCAGCGTGCATGATCACCGGGGCTCTAGTTTTGGTCGGGTCCCTCACTTGGATGGAGTTAAGGTGGAATTCATTTACTTGAGGCCCGGAGTTATTTCCTTAAGACCAGGTAAACCTCGGTCTTACGGAAATAACCCGGGGGTCCTCACAACCATTGACCGTCGTTCACATCCAAGCCTCCTGCACAATAATAGTCCAAGAAATCGATTCCGGGAATAATTTCTTCACAACTTGATCAACGTTAGTCAAAACATGCATCATGTAACACATATGCACTGAAACCCCATGAAATTGACCTAACCTACGAACATCACAAATTGAGCACGTTAGCCAAATGCTTCTGAAATATGCTAAAACACGCATTTCCACAAACCCTCAACCCCATTGCCAATTGTATCATCATTCTAAGATCATGAGCATATCCACATGATATCTACAATCTCCCGCTTGATGAACACATTGGCAATTTTTTTAAAAATGTAAGTTTGAGGTTTGAAAACGAAAATACTCAATATTTTTGTGCAAATGCACAACTTGGTCCAAAAGCAAGAGAACACAATAAAAATGACCAAGTTGGCTTCAGATTAGTATATATAAGTGAAATAAGGCAAAAGAATACAAGAAAGCTTCAAATTCCAGAGAAGAGTAAAAAATCTAACTTAAGGTCCATATGAAAGAACAATTGTTCAATTTGACCTTTGATCATTATGAGGTTTCAAGAATTACAATTCAAGTTCAGAAATGGCAATAAGAACATAACAATGCAAATTAGATGTTCCCTCTCACTATGATCATCATTTTTTTTAAAAAAAATCATTTCCCCCATATCCCTCTAAATAACCCTCATTTTTAACATTTTTGCTATATCTTCTCGCCCTTTGACAATGGAGTCATCAAGAAATCACGCATTCTTCTCATCCAGAGATGACAAATGCAGAAATGAGGAAGAAGCATAAGAAAGAGCATACATGAAATGCAATATAGTGACTTCATTTTTTTTTTGTATTTTCCAATTTTAGTACAAGAAACTTTGAAGATTACCCAAGAGAACCAGCTAGCATTTCTACTATTACTCAATACACTTCAAGCCTGAAAGAGCTAGTAAGATCATGTTAAGACATATATCAAAGCTAAGCTAGAAAACTCAAAATAAAGCAATGAATTTTAACAATTTAAGCAAAACTTCAAAATGAGCAAGTTCATCAAATGGTGTCATAGAGTGATACTAGCCATATCAGAATATCGATTGTGAGACCAAGAAGCTAACAAAGATCATTCTAGAGACTTAAAGTTCCAAAAGTAAATCAATTTGCTCAAGATACCTCAATCACCCAATTCATTCAATATTTTTCATTTGCAATGAGTAACACATGTTGAAGTTGATTAAAGGTCTATCTTAGTGAAGAAAATCTTGGACTAGGTGCCATTCACAAACTCTTCATACGCTTCAACCGGGGCGACAAATCCTGAGGTTCATGTCAATTTTGACAAGCAGTCCCCATGAGATCATCTAGATCATCAAACTATCTCCAAGTTCATATCTTTGACATGCAATCTCGTGGGAATAGTTTGGAACAATTTATTCACATGAGAACCATAAAAAAATGATTTTTTAAATTAATTTTGCACAAAAGCAAATTTTAGTTTCACAAAAGAACTAAATGCTCAATTGATGTTCAATCCTAAATTCAAGAGCTAACAAAGCAGTTTTGACATGACAAGTGTCACAAAAGGACCACTAATGGTGCAACTAACTAAAAGATCTACAAATTATAATTTTTAGTTCCAGTTGTCTTAAAATTCTAGCTCATTGAGTAAAGACTAAGCTACATATGTGAAAGCACGATAATTCTAACAAGTCAATGAACTAGACATGGAATTGAACAAGACTTGAAATACTAGAGTTCAAAAGGGTAATAAGCAAAGCTTCATTAATAAAAAAACAAACAGTAAATCTTATATTATAATGCATCTTTTTTATGATTTTTATATGAATGCAATATGATACAATGAGATGCAGGAAAAATTCAAAAGCCTAAAAAGATCAGAAAGATCAGAAGAAGATCAAGATCAGATGAACAAGGAAACCTCAGAAGAGAAACAACCCCCCTCAAACCAACCCATAGAGGTAAATTACCCCTATCTCACTCCTCAAGGCGGAAAACCTAGTTGGGTCTAAAGGCTTGGTGATGATATCATCTAACAGAGCCTCGGGCTCCACAAATTCTAGCACAATATCACCTTTCTCTACATAGCCTCTAAGTAAGTGATAGCAAATGTCAATGTGTTTGGTCCTAGAATGTTGAGGACTACTTCCTAGAAGACCAAAAGACGAGAGAAGTGCCTAAGAAGTGATAAGTGCCTGAGATACTCTTCCTATCTAATCGACAACCCGCAAAATCAGAATCAGAAAACCCTCGAATGGACAAGGAAGATGAGCAGGAATGCCAAATAGCATACTGGAGGGTAGAGTGAAGGTACCTGAAGATGCGTTTGATGACTTGGCGATGGGAAGTCCTCGTAGACGCCTGAAACCTTGCACAGAGGTAGACTGCAAAGTGGATGTCCGGTCTTGAGGCCGTCATGTAAAGGAGGGAGCCAATCATGCCGCGGTACTCGCGTTGATGCACGACTTCTCCTTCCTCGTCTGGATCCAAAGCAATCAAAGTTGCAATGGGAGTGGCGATCGTCTTGCAGTCACCCATCTCGAAGCGCTTGAGCAGATCCTTAGTGTACTTCGTCTGATGGATGAAGATCCCTTTCTTGCATTGCTTGATTTGAAGCCCAGGAAATTAGTTGAACTCTCCCATCATACTCATCTTAAATTCTCTGGACATAGTATCTGAAAAACTGGAAACAAGAGCACAAAAAAAACCACCGATGATAAAATATCCACAATAGGCTAAGTAAGTTGCTAGTTCGGAAAAAGGGAATACATATAATGGTACTTATTGCATTGTAGTATAGTATATACATAGAGAGAGAGATTACAAGTACGTACATGCATGCATGCATATATATATATATATTCTTTGGCTCATGTACTAAGGCCTAGATCAGCAAACGCAGTTACCGTGCCAGTCCACCATGCATGACCCAAGCTTGGTGTGACGCATGCACGCCCAAATCCCACACGGCTGGCCCATTAAACACAGTTACCGTGCTAGAATAGCCTATCCACGCGGAACTCGATTTGATGGTAAATGTTAGGAGTCTTAATAGTAATTCATGTGTCACGTTTACTGCACGTTTTCAGGAATGCGGATTTTTCGAGCTCGTTCGTCTGACAGTAAAACACAACGACATTCACAGTAATTGTCGAATGTTTTTATCGCCGTGCCTAGCTTGTGGACAAGCTATATTTTTTTGCGATTGTAAAAAGATTGTTATAAGGATAGTAAACTATATACATACATAAGGTAATTGTGTTAGGATATTTTACTATGTAGTTCCAATGCAGTAATCGGGGATTCGTAGAACAATAAAAGTAGAAGTGAACGTTTCCGCAAGTAAATATGTATAACATGTTTTTCACTGGTCGGTAATGCCATCATGTCATTATACCGAGATTGTTTACATAGAAGACAATAAGATAAACACGTTATTCAGTAAAAATATTCAACATAGATAGTTACTTAAACTCCAAATTGTATTTTTTTTTCATTTTTTGTATTTATATATGGCCAAACTGTGTGGCCAAACGCTTCTTACAAATATTTTTAAAAAGTATACAAAAAAGATCAAGTTTTTCTAGCAGCCCAGGTAGACTACTATCTATGTCTTCAATTCTTCATAGGCGATGTTGTCGGCATTGGAGGGTTCAGGATTTCCCCGAAACATGTCCACCCGTTGATGCACTCGTTGGAGAGTAGCCCAAAGATGCTCTGACTAAAGGACCAAGTCGAAATGCTCCCAGAGGCCCTCTTCCCTTACTCTAGGTGTCTCTGCTTGGTAGACCCGCTCACCTGCCATCTCGATGTAGTCGGCAAAGCGACATTGATCCTCTTAGAGACGTATAACGTCGTTGTGGAGCATTACGTTGATGGCGAGATTAGCTCGCTAGAAGAGGGAAACCTCCTAGAAGACACGGCGGAGGAGGTTGTCAAGACGACAGAAAATGGCCATCACACACCCCGGCATAACCTCATGCGGAGGAGGCAGGACACTTTTGGAATAGTGTCCTTCCACAGCATCCGCCAGCATACGACCAGAGAGGTGCTTGTACAATATGGCTAGGTAGGCCAACATCACCGACGACAGGGAAGAAGAGTGGGGAGCCATATTTACTATTTTCGATGAATCGTACGTGCTGGAGAGTAAGTGCAATGTGATAATTCATCTTCGGTGGCGGATGACCATTTTTATAAATCAAGGAGTAACTTCAGCACGTGAGATGAAGTGTTACATCCGGAGCCGAAGTGGCGTTGTTGCGGTCAAGAGATCATTTTGGGTGTCGCTTAATAGAACCTCTGCTCACACGTATTTTTTCATGACAGTAAAACCGTTCCCAACATATGGTAAATCTATTTGAACATAGAGTAATTACAAAATCGACGAGGTAAATAGTAAATTAACTAGTACCATACAGTAAATACACTTGAGGTTGTTAGTAAAGTCATAATACAGTAATACTGTACATAACATGTAGTAATCTTTGTACTCCAATTTTGCTGCGTATATCTGCATGGTTTTTTTTTTCCTATTTTGAATGGGTGAGGAAAGTCACGTATATTACGTCATGGGGGCCACATCGTTTGGATGTTTGCCCCCACACAACAGCAAATCATATTTTCTCTTTCCGGCGATGCGCTAAACCCTTAAAGGAACAAAAAGCGAAAGGTCTCTGGTGAGCTCTACCGACCCACATTCCCGTCAAGAGCAGAGGCGGTCTTCGATTTCAGCACCATCTTACCCCCGCAACACACAAGGTTAGAGCAGTACCCTTGTTATTTTTAGTATGAAGGTTTGCTTTGTCGCGAAGTGGATTTTTCTAGGGTTCTACATAGTAAATTAACCCCAAACTAAATAATTTTTTTGCTACACTAGGTGATTTGTGCTCTCAAATTTGGGAGCATTTTGGGGCTAATTTTTCCTATCCATATTTTGAGTAACCCCCCTCACATGTAGTAATTCACATGTTCCCTTTTTGTTGTTTTCTCTGGTAGTCAATGAGGACAACTAGTGACACACCCTCTAAGGTAAGGAAGATGACCATCGAAGGCAGTCAGGCGGCAATGGAGATTTACTTAGACCCCTCCCAAGTTCAGCCCATCTCCTCGAATGCACATGTTGCACATGCTCGTGCGGGTGTTTCTCGGAAGAAACAACCTAGTAAGAAGAGGAAGGCAGTGGTGTCCGCGACAGAGGACATTGTCGCCTCGTGATGAGCCCACCCCCGAGATTGTCATGGTAAGTTTGTGCACATATAACAGTAAATGCTCGTCCTTTTTACAGTAATTCAATAGTATCATAGAATGTTATCTTTTTCACATCAACGCTAAACACGAGTTATGATTGCAGTAATTAGTAAGCCATATCGTCAGTAAAACGATGTTACGTCAAATGTAAGCTCCGTGTGATAGGAGGAAGGGATCTTGGATGACGTGCATAAGGTGTGCTCCTGCCCTCATCGTCGCCACCATCGACGAGCTGACATTAGAGCAAGGGAATGAGGTCACGAGGATGGGGTTCGGCGGCCTGCTGAAGTTCAACCTTGAGAGATCGAAGAAGAGGGATATGTTGTGCGATTGACCCGGTCGAGATAGTCATCAGCACCGGTGGTGGAAGGAGCATCTCAATTATGTCTCACGCTATTAAGTGCGTTCTCAGGATCCCTTGCTGCAGCAGCGATGCGCAGATTGTGACCCACGTCGTAAGGACCTCTGAGCTGGTCGAGCTGAAGCGTGTGCATGGAGTACAACATAACTCGAACATCAAGAACACTATGCTGATCACGCGGATTAAGACCGGAGGCACAGACGCTCAGCAAGCTCCTTTTCCCGACCACCAACATCAACATATCCGGGAAGGATGCTCTGCTGATGAAGGATCTGGACAAATTCACTGGTGTCAGCTGGTGCAAGGCTGTCGTTGACGACCTTTGGGGGCGTCCGCAACTGGAACAAGAAGAAGGAAAACACCACCAAGTCTATCAGCGGATGTGCCACCTTTGTGCTGGTAAGTTCCATAGTAAACTTATTCGCTGCATTTTTTTTTGCACATTGATAAGCAATAAAATGTGTAGAGCAGGATCACATTAGTTTTTAATCTTAGATCTCAGTAAAACAAATTGCACACACCAGTAATTTTTCTCGCACAAAAATATAGTCTACCACGCGTAGTAACCATATGTTTCAACTTTAGTAAAACGAACACTAACAAGTACTAAAATAAGTAGGTCATGTTCACAGTAAATAGAAGATCACATCCCAGTCAAACCGCTCGCCTGTGCCATTAATAGAGATTCGTGCTTACCGCATACAATAAAAACAACAAACACTAAAAAAATACCGTTTTCATGATCACAATAAATAGAAGCATCATATTCCAGTAAAACAGCTCACACGCACTAGTAAAAGTGATCCGCACTCACCGTTTGCAGTAAATACATGAGATAACTTTAGAAATACAAATTTTAACAAGCAATAAATTATACACGAAAAATCTATTACCTCGACAACCTGAGGTGCATCCACAGCATCGACGCTGTCGAGACTCCATATGCCGCACACTTCACGGTCGCACTTGTTGACAAGATAGTCACGACCGACAGGACGAAGGCCCCGGATGGTGTCAATGTTGTCGGACCCCCAGGCGGTGAATACCCGAAGATCTCATGTGTGTACCATACTAGTCCTATGATCAGTGGCTAGTACACACAATCACAGCATTGGCATTCACATCCATATATTCACATGTACAAATTAAGTAAAATGGTACTTAACTTAAGCGATTAAAGTTGTTACATCACTGGCCGACTGGCCAAATAAAAAAACAGGTATCAATACAGTAATATAAATAGCAGTGAAAGTAAAAGCGATAAAGGTAGATAATTTCCAGTGGCATGCCCATCCAGACCCTCAGGCAACCGACAAGAGACAAAGCTTAGATAGACCCGTCACTGAACCCTCCGATTCCGGGTGCGAAGAACGTATCGTCGGGCGTCAGCTCATCCTCAAACTCTGAATTAGCAATGTAACCAAGATTGAGTATAATGCGTACTCAGCAAGACTTGTAGTGTATCACAAATTTTATATAAATGCAAGGCTAACAAAGGACGATGCTCTACTCTACAAGTTATTTTGCTTTAAACCAGTTTTGTTTGCAGTAACCATATATAGTACTTTGCAACGGAAGTTAAAAAACAATTAAATAGATACAAGACAATAATTAAAGAATTGAATGAATAATAACAACAACTCTCAGCCCTCCTTGGTTGTGAGCAACATTTTATTTTCAGCCATAGATATGACAATTAACTCAAATATAAACCACAAACATTTCTCATGTTTTTTTCCCAATAAAACAGTTTTTTGTGAAAATCATGTCTATACCTGATGTGACCTCACTAGGCATGCTCGTGACCGCGAGCACGACTGTTTAAATAGATTTACACTCTGCAGAGGGGTTAAACTTTACTAACAACACATGAATTCTCTAGTTTGTTTAGCATCTATCGATACCACCGCTCACTACTGTAGGTAAGCAATCTAGAGCACGTGTTGAAGCCTTTGCATCATCTAGTCCTACCCTTGCACTAGCCCAGCGAATGTTCCCTTCACATTGCCCGGGCACACCCCCGTCAAGTGAGGCATTCACTGTTGTGTCGGAAGGCTTTGTGCCCAATGCCTCAGTGAAGGGAGCCCTTTCGAACATGCCTACATCTGGTTATGCCCATACTACTACGGCCTCCCAACGCGCAAGGCTTGTTTTCAATGACCTAATTAGCTAATGTCGTCCCATACCAACACATATGGTTTTATGCTTAGGCTTAGATTGATAGCACTGACGTTCGGTCCTTAATTGACCTGAGCGAGGATCTCCCTCTATCTACTAGTGAGGTACATCCCCCACTCTTCTCAGAATATAATATAACTCGCCTACGTTGAAAACTAGGTTTTTTTGTCTTTATTTTTATACAAAATTACAGAGGTACGCCCATCTGGACATTTTTCATAAATATCCCAATTCATGTTTATCATATTGTCCTTTTATAGCTTTTATGAAAAATCTAACGCTCTATGAAGCAGTTGTGCGATAATCGCACTTGAAAACTCCCAACTTGACATTATATATTATCTAACCCATATATTAATGGATACAATAATAAGGGGATCAATATTTCAAGGATATTCTTGCATTGAATAGGATTTACATCTACCATATTCCCAACATATATATCAATTTCATATAAACATACACGCATGCATAATAGATTTTGCAAAATAAAGTACAGTAATTAAAATAGTTGGACCAACATGATCAAAGGGGGTGCTTGCCTTGCTATGGTTGATCTGAATAGGAGGATGGATGGTCGTCGAAAATGTCGTTCGAGCAATCGACGTCTAATAAAAAAGAGCCAGAAACAAATTAAATAATGCAAAATAATTTCAACCGAAACCAAATTCAAATATGTTTGTATATTCTAGTAGAGCATGATTTTAGATGAATTTATAAAAAAGAACAAACTCATTTGGAGATTTTTTGAAAAATTTACTAAGGTTTCAATTTGGTTCAGTTTGAAAAATTCCAAAAAAGAGAAAGCTAACGTCGATTATGTAATTCCGAGTTTTACGCTTTCCAGCAGAGGAAGCGTATTGTTTCATTTGTTCTATTAAGGTTTACACTTTCTAGTAAAGGAAATGTATTCTCCTCTGGACTCACTGAGGTTTACGCTTTCCAACAGAAAAGCGTAATTCGTCATAACTAAAAGCAACTTTTCTATTTTCTTCTAATTTTTATTAATACGACATTTGTGGTTCATTTATCAGTGACTTAGTCCATGGGAATAGCGCATAGACCAAGGGTCCACAACCACTGTGTTGGTCCAAGGGCTGGGTTTACATTATGCATTTAAGTGGTGGGTCCGCGTGTTATTGACTCATAGCGAAAGTAAAGATTTTAAATACCCTTCATTAGCTCTCTCAACCCACTCGCCAGTCTAACAGAGCAACAATTAAACCATCCTAATCATTGCTTTGCCTTAACCGACCGACATTTGGTTTTAATGACGATGCTACAGTCCCGATCCTAATTCGGACAGGACTGAAGAGCTAGGGGGCGTTCACGTCCATGCTTGTCACCGACGAGCAGAGCTATGGAGTAGTCGGTGGATGCCCAAAATGGGTTCCTTGCCAGCAGGCGGTCCCATGGGTGCCGGTGGTGAGGCCCACGGTGGCCCGTAGCGATGACGACGTTTGGTGCCTCGACGGATTTTACACCCCGGTGACACTTTCGACAAATGGATGCACACATGAACTTCTACAAGGTACCAGCACCTTACCGGGACCTAGGATGACGACGAGGAAAACCAGAGAGTGACTGGCGGCGTGAACCACAGGAGGCAAGGTAGGTTCACCATGGAGGCATTACTACAGAGAGAGAGAGAGAGAGAGAGAGAGAGAGAGAGAGAGAGAGAGAGGTGAGTAGTGGGGATATCTAGGGGATGTCAAGGAGACGCTAAGTGTGAAGAATTGAACTAGAGCTCACCAGACGAGAATCGGTGGTGGCGGTGGCCATTTTCGCAGTGCGTAGGGAAGAAGGTGGTGGCGAAGTGTTCATGTGGATAAAAATGGTAAATTAAATGGGGGTAAAATATCTTTGGGGTTTAGAACACAAGATGTCGTAGTCTAATAGCAAAGGAGCCCACTGGTTCATCCGAAACGGCAAGCGGGAGCGGCGGCTACACATTGGATGTCACCGAATGCGAGGAAGACACACGCGTTCCCGGAGCTCCAACTGCATAAAGAGATAAAGAAGGTGAGGAAAGGAAAGAGGAGATCAAGGCGATCATTAGGGACACAAAGACAAGGGTTAGAGATCATCGGTGCGGTCGGAAAATGTCACGGTGGTGCAGCCATGGCCGTGATTGACCTTTGGGTCTTCACTTGAATTGGGCTTAGAGGAGGAAGAGAATGGAGAAGGGAGGTGATGGGAATGGAAAAGAAGTGAGGACACACTCGGTGCTCAGCTTATAAGGAGATGAGGATGGATTAATCACGAGGGAGAGCCCACGGGCACTGGCGGCGACACGCTCGGTTGAGTTGACGGGGACATGGGTAGGGATGGGCACGGCCGGGCAGGGCATGGGCGCGAGGAGGTGATGGGGACGACTGGGTGGCGAAATTGTGGGTAGCACGGCAAAACGGTGGGCGCGCGGTGAAGAGCTCGCAAGCATGCGCCGGCGAGGGCAAGCAGAGGTGGAAGGAGTCTTGAAGTGGGCCCACTTGCCAGAGAGAGGTGAGAGAGATAGATTAGATTATTCTGGAATTGAAGGCTGAAGTTTTGCTAATTTTTTGCACTGAGCAACCTAGGTCCAAATTTTATGAAACGTTTTGTGAGGGCTCTTGACCTAGTGTAGTTGCTTATGTAATTTTTTCAGATATTTATATTGTCGGTGATTTTCTCGAAAAATCCAACAGGCTTCTGTTTTTATGTAATTACATGTGTTACTCTTAATGAAAATTCACATAAGTTTTTTTAATAAATTTTTACTTGAACAGTTATGCCCCAAAATAATTCTCTCAAATATTTTTATTCTATTTTATCAAAATTTGTTTGAAGTGCATGTTTGTATGAATTTCATTATTTGCTTTTAAACAAAAGTTCAAAAAACGAACATGATTAGATTTTCATATGTAATGTGTTCCAAATTATTTTCCCAATGCATTTCTATTATATATTCCCAAAATATGAAATTTTGGGATGTTACAAACACGTTCGGCAAGCTCAGCATGAGTTACTGATGTTTGTTCGTTAGCAATAAAACATTATGTTCAATACAGTAATGAGGATGATATACAACAGTAATTCATTCATGTAGTTTGAATGGCCAATTTAGGAGCAGGGAGGGGACCTATTACTGGCACGGGTTGACGGTAATGCCGCACTTGCTGGAGTTGTCGACACAACTCGCCGCGGGACATTTCCTGAGAATGCGCACATTGCTCGGCGACGCGGTAGGATCATAGGGCAAGGGGAAGCGACGCCTGGTGATGAAGGCACGAGAGAAGTTTTATGATGAGGCCGGGAGGGCAATGAGGTAGGCAGAGAAGGCTATGGTGCAGGTACAAAGGGCACATCAGAAAGTCGAGATGGCGTAGATGAAGGTAGTTAGATTCATCAGGAAGCTGCTCGGGGCGGCAGATGCATCTGGATCGGTGTCCTGCACAGGTTGGACGAAAAAGGCGGAAGCAGCAAGAAGGCACAGGAGTCGAAGCGCGCGAGCACAACCCCCACGCCAATACACACAGTGTTCCCAGACTGTGTGGCGTAATCAGCGCAGCAGGAGACCACAATACCGGCCGTAGCCGCATCACCATTGTCGGTGGTGGCGACGGCAACCCCCACTCCAGTGTCTACAGAATCACCTACAACCCAAACGCTAATTGAGTCTGCCACCCCAGCTGTAATGGCACTGGCATTAGCATCGCCGCTTCCCCCATGGTGTCCAGGAGCCCCCCACTTCGTCCCAGTGTCGTCGCTATTCCCTCCGACCCAAGAAGAGGTGGAGGGCGGCGGATCCCAAGGTATGCCACCGCATCACGATAAACCAACGTAATATGTGCAGTAAATAGACACATTATACATAGTAAAACGATAATAAACACAATAAACTGGCAAAGAAAAAAAAACAGAGCGAATAAGGTGCATTCAATAATTGTGTACTATAATAAAAGTAAACATTAAAGCAACTCACAGTAATTTTTGTATTGATGTAGTGTAATGTTCTCGTGCAGGCTATGTCGAGTAAAAAAGCATTGACAACATTATAGACTCGATTGAAGCCGACGCGATACCTGGGATACACCCCGATGCAATAGCTACACAGGCTCCAATCGAGCCGGCAGTTGCGGTGGGTCACGGGATACTCACAACCATCACGAAGCAAAGTGACATGCTGAATGTAGTAAAACACTTACGTATGATCAAGTAATGTTTGTTAGTTTTTATAGTAAAACATATTTGATTCATTTTTCATAGCAGGAGACAATAAATGAGGGTTCCAATGATATTCTGTCAGAGCCCCCAACAGTAAAGGAGCACACAGAGGTAACGTCGTAGTAAAACATGAGAGGAAAATAAGTAATTTTACTTACTTTAGATAGTAACTCGATCCTTTATTTTTTTTGTAGGGGTCAGTAAAGGATACTGAAATGGTCACTCCGGAGGGTCCTCCACTAGTAAAAAAGCTAGGGGACGCTCCCACCGTTGTGAGTAAAGTCAAGGAGGCGCAAGTGGCTAGCGTCAGCACGCGAAAGGTACATACCTTCGCAACATGCAGTATTTTATGTGATAACACACACAATAATTTGTTGGACACATTGCAGTAAAACTGTTGTTACTTTTTTTTTACCATAGGATCCAGTGAAAGGGAGCAGCGACACACCCGAGGTGCCCCCAGCAAAGGAGGCAGTGAAGGCGTCCACCAAAGCGTGTAAAGACCCACCGGGTAGACCCAGCGTGGCAAAGTTATAGGGTGTTTCATAGAGAGTAACTTATCATGATTTTTACAGTAAAATGAAACATAATATGGCAGTAAAACATGATTCACGAGACCACTGGTGGGAAGAGAGTTCCTTCCCCACCCTAGAGGGGCACTGGCAATGATGGTGCATTTAGGAAGAAGCTCACAAAAGCTCCCAACAAATTGGTGCCGCCTTTCAAGCCATACATAAGGCGGCCGAAAGCGCCCGTCGCCACAGCCATGGAGGTGAGGGAGTTGATATACAATGATGAGAGCCTCAAAAGGTATGTTAATATCGACATAGTTTTTAGCGATACATAAATGTTGTTTTATCGATCTGTCAGCACATATATTACTAGATCAACAAACATTTTTTATCGCACCCATTTTTATTTTTTACTAAGGGTTGACTTATGTTTTACTGCTAACACAAACAACATTTTTACTGCAGTCTTGCTCTGCTCTAGTCCTGCGACGGAATCATAGCGGCATGTTTATCTCTCAGTTCATCGAGTGCTTGCGCCAAGACGACGCTGACATGAGGCTTCAAAGCAATGGGTGTAGGGCGTTCCTCCCCATCGAACTGTCGAAAAGTTATTTTTTTGCTAAAGCTTTATTACAGTAAATGTTTACTTGCGTAGTAGTAAATCATATCATCTCCCTCGATAAGTTTTAAACGTCGATAGAAAATGCTAAATGTAGAGGAGTACGTTAAAAATGAGTAGTACAACAATGAACATGCCATGAGCATGCTGAAGGAGCATATGGCGGCGATAGACATCACATGTGTAAAGCTGACAAGTAATTTACGTCTATCCAATGCGCATCCAGTAAATATCATTGTAAATCCAGTAAATTATATGTTTCATTACAGTGAACATCATACTTTTCTAGTAAGTCCAACGCACATCTAGTAAATATCGTTCATTGTCCAGTAAATTGTATGTTTCATTACAGTAAATCTCACACTTTTTATTGGTTTTTATCCCCTTTGCAGCTCTTCCTCCAAGTTATACACAATCAACACTAGTCCGTCTACTACTTCAACATATCACAGAAGTGCGTGGAAGTGCTGGACTCAAAGGATTGTAGGCAGAAGGGCACAAAAGTATAGGACCATCATGACCCAGTGAAGAAAATGATTATTCCCCATCTATGTGCAGCCCTACTGTAACAACCCAAAGTTCTATTACCAAAAATAAAATTAATAAAATTATTATTTTATTGGATTTTCTGAGCTTTGAAGGAGTTTTCTCGGGTTTCTTGAATTTCCTATATTTTAAAAGTCAAAACTATTTTTTTGAGTTTTCTGAGATTTTCTTTGATTTACAGTAAAAAGGGAAAATTTAATTAATTTCTTGATTTTTTTGGATTTTGAAAAGTTTTTCCCAATTTATTTTAAAGACAAAATAATTTATGTGCAAAAATAAAATCCAACTTTAACTTGGAAATAATTTTATTAAGTTCAAAATAACTAACAGAATTTTTGTGATTTTTTAATAAATTTTTTGAATTCTATTTCATGTTTTCTAAAAGCATATTTGTACTAATATAATTTCTATAAATCGGAAATCCTCATAAAAACCAGATTTGGGTTTTGGGCCTAAACTTCCTCCGGCCCACGACCTTTCTTTCCTTTCCTCCCGCGCCCAGCATGCTTGCGCCCTTTTTCTTTTTGCGATCACTGACACGCAGGCCCGCTTCGTTAGTCTCTCTCTCCTCTTACTCTGTCACCCGACCCCACCTGTCATCTCCTACCTCCAACCTTCATCCTCCTCTCGCCGAGCGAGAGCCACCACCATTTCAGGTCATTTAAGCATGTTAATGCGTCTGTTCCTACTCGAGATCATGCACAGTTATTACCACGATCACTTTCCACTCACTACCGCACTCAATCGGCCATTTCTTTGCCATTTATTTACTTTTTGGTTTATCGCCATGCCAACCGAAAACCATCGTGCACGTCCTTGCCGCCTCACCTTCTCCCTTGCCCTATAAAAGGAGTCATAGCCTTCGCATTCCTTCCGTCACTCCATTCCCCGCAACCACATCTCATCTAATCGTCTCTAGTCGCCGGAATCAAAGCTTGAATTTTCTCCGCCGCAAATACTTTCTTCTCCGATTACATCACCGACGTTGATGCTCCGCCACCACTTTCTACACCAATAGCTTCGCCGTCCCATGTTCCACCTCGTGCGCATGCTCCCATCGCCGGAACATCGCCCATTACTACAAAATAGGCTATAGAAGACGTCTCATCACAGACGGTTCCTTTGGAACCGTCTGTGAAAACATAATCATAGACGGTTCTCTTGGAACCGTCTGTGATATAGACCTATCACAGACAGTTTCTAAATACAACAGACTGTGAAGTATCACAGGCGGTTCTTAACAAGAACCGTCTGTGATAATCCAAGTCTTCACAGAGCACGCTTGTCACGAAGTACGTGAACACGGGTCGGATGCCCTTCGCGAAGTATCATTTCTTGTCGCGGGATATATGAGATGCCTTTGTGCGGATGAAGACGACGGTCGAATTTCAGGAGCAAAGTGTAGCGCACAAAGCTCTCCAGGCACAAAACACCCACCCCCACAAACTCAACACCGCTGGGTACGCGGGTGAAACCACACAATGGGCGGCAGAGGACGAGAGCGCTACAAGACTATTTGCTGAGATATCAAATGAGCGCGCTTGAGCCTGGTTAAGAGCGAGGGCATCGGCCACGTCTTCGGACGACATCTCTTTCACAAAACCGGCAGACGAGGTAGTGTCACAACGTCTGGTAAATATGTCAAACTGTGTAGTTGTTAATAAATCCATAACTTCATAGTATCTATAATAACATGATGGCCTCTTGCAGGAAGCATTGACTTCCACATGTTCCGAAGGTTCCTTCGAAGCGGACAAGGAGAAGGATATACTATCTACGACCCTGGGAAACAAGGAGCACCTGAGTCGCATGCGAGGCAATGGGCTTTACGTACCTTGGAGGGATGGATTCCGACACGACTCTGACACGTATAGGTGTAGGAAGAGATCCAAGGAAGAGCACGACGCCCGGTTGGAACAAGTGCTTATTGAAAAATTTCAAGGATAGATAACAAGATTGTAGGATCAAATAAATCAACTCCTGAACCAGTCGCAAGCCGCCCTTGTTATTTTGGGAGCCAGTCCTCCTCAACATCGGAGTAGCATAGCGTCCACACGTAATTCTGGACATGACGACATCCAATTATCTATCGATGACATCAAGGTAATATACATGTCTGGAATGCTCCAAAGATAGACCTATAGGATGCCTTAGCTAATTGCGTGTTGTTTTGTAGGAGCCGACGCCCTGCAAGCTCCAAGTGAGGATGGTTGGGTCCATTTCTATTGAGGCTAGGCGGGGGAAGATGTATCCATACCAAGAAGGGGCAGTGCAGCATGGTGACCAGTTGGCGTAGGGTTATACCAGGGTCCAGGTGGACATGGTACATGATAATTTCATAGCCATCCTATTGGAGATTCGTCCGAACGAAGACATCAGAACACCAGGGGAAACCATGTACACTTTTATCCAGTGGCCCAAGAAGAACATCGCCCTGGACCCTGCAGTGGCGCGATCTTGACACGATCATGCCTCTTCAACAGGACCATCGATGACTCCACCTCATCCTTCGCTTCAAAAGGCCGCCTCGTCAGTTCCCGTGGAGAAGACGCTGAAGGAACAAGAAAAGCGTGTCACCGTATTGGTTCCTGAGTCGTCTCATGGGAAGACGTGCCGCATGCAACTTGTTAAGGTCAAATCAAAATCAAAGAACATTGAGGCACCTCCCAAGCCCGGGAAACACTCCCTCGGAAGTCCATTGGCCCCTGACACAGTGCTAGCACGCGCAGGAGTAGCTTGTCAACCTTTGGTACATGTTGAAGACCCAACAGAAGAGGTGCGATACTAGAATAACCGTCAGATACACGAAGGAGCATTTCTTCCATGAGCCAGGCCACTTCGTCATGGGCTTCGATGACTTATTCGACCTATTCAACCTCGCTGCCCTCGACGCCTCACTTCTACAATGCTGGACACTATAAGTGTGTACAATCAAGTTCTACACTCACGTAATACCCATAAATATCAACACTCATTGCTTATGTATAGATGATACATGATGAAAAATGTCCGTCGACGGAACGAATCGGTGGGTTTCCTCGACCCACACGTCAACTCTAAGCAAATCATCAATGAAGACGCATCCTACGTCGTGAAATACATAACGACAGGATTGCTTGCTCAGGACAACAAGGATTACAAAATGGTACCGTACAACTAGAAGTAAGTGCTTCACTACTTGCTATGCAAATTTCATTTGTACTTTATACGCATCACGAACTTCATTTTATGACTATAGCGACATACATGAGTAGGTTCCACTGGATCTTATTAGTCCTTATACCAAAGAGGAACAAGGTAATATACCTTGATTCCCTACTTAACAAAAACCACGACTTCAACCTTGTGAAAGAAATACTCGACTGGTATGCTCATTTTCTCCATACATAACTCTATTATAATCTTCCTTCTTTTAAAATGGCCGATGATAACTTTTTGGAATCATGCAGGTCGTTCATCAATTATGTTGCAAAGGGAGGGCTATACAAAGGATCTAGCGCCACACTACAACACAGGACACGATTTTCGATATGCGCTACAACACAATAATCCTATATCATACTTCATAATAATGCATCTCGAACTGTCTGTACCTACATATGTAACTCTATTTTTGCAGTGCCGCCAGCAAAAACAAGATCACCTATGTGCATTCTACGTTTGCCATCATATGCGGCAAATGGTGACTGCTAAGATGAAGGATCCCGATGTTTGTCAATCTCGTAATAATTATTTCCCAAATATAAATATAAATATGCTTACTACTTTACTCCTGCTAGCGACAGAGCTTGACCATAGATTTAGATGCACTCGTTATGAAAGAGGTATCAGAGGTTCGAGGGACACTTTGCGGCTTCATCAAGATGGAGATCGTTAACGCCGACGGAGAGTTTCACTCCGTCGACACCGCTGAACGACCTTAAAACTATTGATTCAATTGTAATTGATCATTTTGAGTACTTATTCTTCGTCTTTCGCTATGTTTCTTTATTATTGACTTGTAAGCCTTTTTGGAATAAACTATGATATTTTGAATAAAATGCATGATGTGGACTTGTTACCATATTGGTTTACTATGTACACTAGCTACTATTACAATGACTAGTGTTGAATACACAGAGGATATGGGAGTGTTACTCCAGGTCCTACACCTACAGACAATGACCAGTGGTAAATTCCCGATCATGATGAACTAGAGGGTGCACAAGATGGGGACGCCAAAACAGTATTTAGAGTTCTGGGACGGCGAAAGCTCGACGTTGGCCACACGGATAGAGCTAGCAAGAACTTCCAACCACCCTCAAGAATACAGTATTATCAGATGTACGGCGTTTTGACATGTGACCCCTTTTTATCATGTGTATACAGGAAAAGGGGAATGAGGACAAGGCCAAATTGATGTTCTATCTGTTGTACCATAAGGTCAACAGCGTCAAGCCCCTCCTCGACGCACTAGAAAAGTTTAGACCGCGCAACAAGCCGAAGTAGTTTTTTTTTGTTAACTTATAAGATCTAGTAAACTTTTTTTTGTAACTAACAGTAACATGAGATTAGTTTTACAGTAAAACTTATGATTGCGGAAGAAATTGCGTAACAGATAGTAAAGATATATTTTGGTGGGCATAATAGTAATATCATGTTGAACAACGGTAAAATATTACCACGCTTACAATAACTACAAAAACGCAAGTGTGTTTAGAGCAGTAACATGACATGCCTCTCTAAGTAATTTAGACATCATTTATGGTAAAACGATCACCAAATCTATGTTATCATTCACTGAATCAGTAACGTGACATGCCTTTTTTGTAGTAAAACCATCATCCTAAATATTACATCCCCATATTTATCGCCAAAGCGGCAGTAAATGTTTTTCAAAGACACAGGTGACACACGATCATTTTATTGTCAAATTTTCACCGCCATTTGTGTGCTAGGAAGTTTGGAGGGGGATCATGTGACGCGCTCACGTTTGTTTTACTACCACCTCGAGCGTGGATTAACAAGCTTTTTTTACTGCTGTTTTGATGCGCCTGCGGGTTTTACTACCGATCTTGAGCAGGAGGCGCGGGTGCTGGCGTGCCGTGCGTAGCACGACCCAGACGTCGGCCCATGCGCAGAATAGCTATTCAGCGTGAGTGTGTGTGTATATATATTCTATAATATAACCCTTTTCATATATACAAGAAGTATATATATAAATAAATTTTACTAAAAGAAGTGGACTTTAATTTAAAAAATCGTGGAATTCACTTTAAAGTATCTTATAATCGTTATTGAAGTATGCTCAAATTAATAAAAATGTATAATCATACAATTCTAATGGTTTATAAGAAATAGAAGTACGTACTTCAAAAGTAACATACCGTTTTTATATATACGCGCATTGGCAGGTATCATACAAAGTCGTGCAGGCGGGCTGCCAGCTACAGAGTACGGTCGATGGAGATCAATGGATCTCTGCAGTTGTAAGCTAGCTAGCTAGGTGCATGCATCGAATATTGGACGATCACTCAACATGGACGACCACAGTTTACTTAACTCGAATATTGGACAAGACAACCGGTACATACAATTTACGGGCAACAAAACAGCAACAAATGCATGGCTTGATCATCAAAACGTACGTCGTGCATGTGTTTGGCAGGTTAGGTTAAACCTGCATGCACGTACGGGTGCTCCGGGCAAGACCTCAGCGCGCAACCAGGGATGTTCTTCGCGTCAACGACCTCTCCGACACAGCCGCCGCCGTTGGCTTTCGCCGGTACACACTGCGGCGCCGGCGCTGGCACGGCCGCCGGAACAGTAAGCTGCTGCTGCTGTTTGACGGCCCTCTTGCAGGCCGGCGCCGGCCGGCCGACGACGGCGTGGCCGTCAGCCGGCGCGAGGGGGATAACGGGGAGGTTGTCGCAGGTGCAGACCTCGATCATGAAGCCGTCGGGGTCGTGGAAGAAGAGCTGGTCGACGTAGATGCCGCCGTCCTCCACGCGCCGCTGCACGTACCGGATGCCCATCTCCTTGAGCCGCCGCTGCACCGCCTCCATGCTCTCGCACTGCACGCGCACACACATCATTGATTCGATTGTTCTCGCTGTATATCCTTAATTGCAACCATCACATCAGAGACATATATTTCATGCAACTTATTGGCCGGCTATATACACATACGCGCGACAGCCTACGGAAAATAGGAAAAAGCACATGGACACTATGCAAAAGGTGTTGTTTGCTTGTGCCAGATGCGCATGTGACTTGTCATTGGCTAGCGCATGCATGCGTCCACCGTGTCGCATTCCATCACGGGGAGGATTCCCGGAACTGATGCATGCATGCATGCATTGCTTTAATTTGCGGTGTGTGCTGTGTGCATGCACACAAACTCTACAGATATTTCACAGCATGTCACGAGTGTCGGTACGATATATACCAGTAACATATTGTGATACCAGTAATATATTGTGAAAATTTAAAGCTATTCAGTGATATAAAACGAATTGTACCAAAACTCTATGTCTACACACGACCGCTTGCTTTTTTTATATAGTTTTTAGGTGAACGATTTGGCTTGTGTATATGCATATAATTACATGCAAGTGCGTGTTTCATAAATAGTATCCTTCTTGGAAATGGGTGACCAAATTAAAGAATAGTACTACTAGCTACACCTATATATTGATCCATTTGGTAATTTTTTTAAATTACGAGTGACCAAACAAATTACTAAAGAAGATTAATTGAATATCCAAACAGGCTGCCCAAAGTTGAATCTCCAAACAAGATCAAGTCCAATCAAAATTCAATCGCCAGTTTATGTGAATTTTAAGTTTCAGCTATATATCCGATCTACTGTGAGGTAATTAATTGTCTAATTGATCCAAACCGATAGAGCAAACTTGCGCATTGGTCGAGGTCGTTGGCTCAAAGCCGCATTTCTCCTTCTCAAAAGCAAAAATACGCAGCTCTGCGTATTCTTATCATAATTTTTTCAAATTACGAACTTGCAGCTGCAGACGTACAACGATCGTATCTCTATCGGCTATCAGAACAGCGAGTTTGAAGGCTTCTAACTCAACTTGCGCAAGGAGGAGTTTGTAGCTAGGCAGGCATGTTATGATAGGGAGCGTTTTGCCCCCGTGGGAAAGGAGTTGATATGGACGTGCTGATTTCGAGTACGCACTATACTATCCTAGAAAGCAAATATCAAATGGTTTCGTTTTTGTTTTGAACTCTTTCGATTTTGTTTTCCGGTTTTGCTATTTGTAAATCTAAGTCAACTTTTGTGGTCGTCAGATTTGAAGTCGATGCAATGGATGAAAATGTGGCTTATAGTTAAGAAACAATATGTCACCTTATAAACAAATAGTCCCCCTTTTAAAGCCATTTCTTACCTTGGCAAGGTGGATCAGATCGAGAACTTGAATGGTGAAAGGGGAAACAAAAAACAAATCTCGAGGTGCTAGGTTGCTTATTCTTTCGTCTAGATGTCAAATCCACATGGACTTGTTCTAGAAGAATAGCTACTACCCCATATACACATATTTAAATCAAATGAGGATTAGTAGTGGAGCTAGCTCGATCTGAAAAACAGGCGGCCAACTCGCGCCAATGTCAACGTACTCTGGCACCCATCGATCATCTCTCTCTTGTCTCATTTTTTTTTCTGACACACTTGCACATGTCATCTATAGCTAGCTTGCACAGAGGGGATAGAGAGATCGATCCAGCAGATGCATTGTACTGCAGGGCAATTAACTGAACGTACCGTGAAGGAGATGTGGTTGTCCTTGGGGTTGATCTCCGTCTTCTTGGGCGGCATGCTCTCCGGGTCCTCCGCCTGCAGCAGGTGGATGCCGATGCCGTAGTTGAACAGCCTGAGATACATTATTCAGTTCAGTTTCGTTTTCGTTTTCGTTTTCGTTTTCGTTTTCGTTTTCCATCCATGCGCGCATGGCCAAGAAAAGTACCAATGAGGGAGATATATTTGTGCGTACCATGCGCCGTCGAAGTCGAATGAGCCTGGGCGGCGGATGGGGATGAAGCCGAGGACGTTGCGGTAGAAGTTGAGCGAGCTCTCCAGCGACCGGCACACCACCGAGATGTGGTTCAGCGACGCCAGCGGCAGCACCCCGCCGCCCTGCGCCGGCTTCACTCCCGTCGTGTTCACCATCTTAAGTATATTCTTTTCTCCGACGACGACCGGGCCGACCAACCACTCTATAGCTACTCTCGCTAGCTGCAAACCAACGGCCGACGGAGTCAGCACGAACGTACGCCGATGGATCGGAATGGACGTCGTACTACGGGCGGTCGAGCTGAGCTATCTGGACGGAGATGGCCGGCCGGGGAGGCAGCAGGCACACGTACCGACGGGCTGACGGGCGGGTACGTGACCGTGCGCGCGCTTGTACAGAGAGGCCGGCCGGACGCGGGGAAGAAAAGACGTCGTACGTGATGGATGGACGGACGGACGATGGATGAGCGCTAGCGAGGGCCCGAGCAAGTTATATAGAGCGTTCGCGCGCGTACCTACCGACAGGTAGGTAGAGATAAAGAGCACCGTACTATACATGCATGCCACGCAAGCTGCACATATGCTGCCATGAATAGGGGAGATGAGAGCTGGCTCGTTCTGCTCTCTCTCGGTGCCCTAACACACAAGTGTTTAGACTTATCATATGGAAATGGTGATTAGTAATAACTCCCTCTTCTGTATCGCAATATATGTTCATTTTCTTGGGACGTACGTGTCTTTTCACGGTGTTTAATTGTCCATTTGAGAAAAATCAAGAGTACACATACCTAGTTATTGCGATTTTTTTTTTCACTCTAGCTCTACTTTGATGGTGTAAAAGAGATTGAGTTGTTGTAATATATATGTCATTTCACAGAGACATGTACAGTCCAATTATTTGTCACAAAGTATTTCCTAATTAGATTTATTGACTTCTTGGTTTGTACTATATACGGTGGGTCTGAACAAATATTACGAAACCGAGGGAGTAATACATTGAAATAAAAAGCACTACTTCCGTATCGTTACAATCTTCTACTAACATACAGTAATTGTATTAAAAAATCAATACCGTGTCGATGTTGGCGGGAGCCCATTGGCGCCAAGCGTGTATATTTGCACACTATCGCATCATCACTTCATCGATCTGTCTCCCACCGCAACGCGCTCAGAGCGTAGGTCCACGTCATAATTAGTAAGCACATACCATGCACGTTTGTTCTTCCAAAGCAAACTGGATCGATCATGAGAGCGCACGTTTTTCTCAAGGAGCTGTACCATGTGGAAGTCTTATCGGGTACCCAATAGCTAGTCGTACTTGAAAGCCAGTCGCTTTACCAGCAGTCCAACTATACATGCATGTATATGTAATCTATAACCTTTTTTGAGATCTGGAGAATTAACTTAGATTCCAATCTTTCAGAAGAAAAAAACATTTTCATGCATGAAAAAGGTAGAGGGAGGGAGCTAGGTAGTTTTTAAAACTTGACATCTCAATATGGAAAAATATCTTAAATTTTGTTTCACAAACCTCTGATGAATTAATGGGTCAGCAATATGTCGAGAATTTGGGACAAGGGGACATTTTGGACAATATGAACAATCACATTCACCCTAGTGTTCAGTAACAATGAATCAACAAAGCTTTTGGAACTAGCTAGCTGCTATACAAGCCCCACGTACTCACATCATCACATGGCTAGACGCTACAATCCATAATCTAGCTAGGCCCACAACAACAAATATAAGTGGTACAAATCAATCATTTTCTCTTCAGTTAATGTGGAAATCTCTATTATAACATTAATTAAAGCATCAAGTATGAACTGTCCCGTCGTGCCACTCGATGGATTCAGTTTTTTCTTTCAACAAAAAGGTGTCTTGGAATTGTGATCTATGACAGGCTACAGATTTTAGGCGTACGTATCTGGTCTGTTTATTCTCCAGATGGGACCGAGCATAGTTGGGCCGAACATATGAATTTCATATAGTACAATTTCCGCCCGCAGGAATCCTACCAATTTCCGGCGTTCCTATGCTGCAGATTTGTAAGTAACGCAACCACACCAAGACAATCTCAATTAACTTCCTTCCCACTGCAGCAGTTAACATCGTTTTAATTATATAATAGACAGATTGAATCCATTGCTACAGACAGTCTACAGAGCTTTGGACAGGATCAAATGCATGCATTTATTTCGAGAAGTTCAAAGGCAAAACTCATGATCTATCGATCCTTGCACTGGGAACTGTGTGTTAATCTTCTGTACGAGGAAAATTGAAGAAGTGATCATCGGAGCTCACAGGATGGCAAAGGTGAAGTTGGAATATCCACTAAGGCTTGAGGATAAGTTAGTCTTTTTTTTTTACCCAAGCTATTCCTAGGAAGGCGAACAAACCGTACGTACACACAGTGCGGCGTCAGTTCAACAGAGCCATCGCCATGTGATAAGGAACAGAGCTTCTTTTTTTTAATTTGTTGTAGAGATCATCTTTTTTTACTCTATATTAACGAGAGATTTATATAAAGTTTGTATTTTTTTTTTCTAATATTAACAAGAGATTTATAGAAATTTTGTATTTTTTTTCTAATTTAAGGATTATTATGGTATTTTTTAGACTTGTACAACGAAGAATGTATCTTGAATATCACTGATTGTTTGTAGATATATAGATAATTAATATAATGGAGCAACAAACTGCTACACCCAGCATAGTCGTGAGCATTTTCCAAACAAGCTAGGTACGTAAAATCAAGACCGGGGGTTATACAGGGTACTTAAGCTCAGCCTAACTACGGACAAGGCTAGCTGAAAATCCAATACGGGCAGCAAAGGTAAGATCTCGTGCTTATGAGTGAGAGAAGCTCCCAGTTTTGGGATCACCGTACCGATCTTGCGGCGATCGATCGTAATTCTGTCGTCTTAGTCGAGTTACATGCATCGGCCGGTACGTGGTGCTTGCTGTGTACGTACGTATGCAGTCCATGTATAGAAATCTAGGCATCAATCACTTCACTGCTGCCAATCGCCTGCTGTACTGTTGGCCATTGGCGTTTCTCCAGGGCCGCCGCGAGCGTCAATCATGGACGCGCGCGCGGACGATCGAGCTGCTGGCCTGTGCTGTGCGTCCGTGCGCTCACGAGCTAGCTGCCCCGGCCGGCCAGGTACTCGGTACGCGTACGTGCCCGGCCGGCCGTAAACTTTGCCTGCCTGACCTATATGATAGCTGCTGCCTGTGTGCATATGCTGCGCGCGTCAGCCGAATAGTCGACGATGGGGATTCCCCTCTCGCAGGTGCGTGCTAGGCGCGCACAAACAAGATCCGGCCGGCACTTTTCTATTAAGTTGCAGCATGTGTATGTGAGATCTGCGCATGTGACACGGCACTAGGGCTTCTTGCGTTTCCTGCCATGATACGTACAATGCCATGTCGCCTAGCTTCCTACCGTACTACTGCACCAAATGAGTGGTTTTAAAGTTAGCATTTATTGGGTTGCATGCGCGAACTAATTTACCCAAAAGTTTATACTGATAAGAAAATATGGACATTATACTTCACACTCTTCCTCACGTGTAGACTTCACCAAGCCTAAGACATGAACTCGTAGTGGTTGTAATTTTTTTCTTAATATTGCGTTAGCCGTGTTTTGAACTCAGGACTTCTTGCTATAATGTTGTTGTAGGGACAGCCCACCGCCCCCAACGGCCCGACGAAGAGCTAAAAGAATTAGCTCCTTCAGCACACGCGAAGGAGGAAAAGACCACATAGTCCCTATATTCGTAGGGCTTTTATAGGGGGCACTGTTGTAATCTCCTACCTCCTAACTTGTAATGCTATAATAGGCTTTCTTGTATATCAAGCGATCGAGGGAGTACTTTTGGTGAATTTAACACAAATAAATATACCATTCGCCCATTTGTACTATTTTCCACACTAGCTTCAGGGACCTCAAACCCCTACCCCCTCCTCGTAGCGGGTAGTGGCCCCGAGGCCCTCGATTTTATAATGTTTGATTTGTAGCCACAACAGATGCCATATTGAGTTAAGTATGCACCAATCAGTTCATCCAAAAATTTAATCTTACGAGGAAAAGGTAGACAATATACTTCAACGTTTAGTACAACCCACCTAGCCTTAACTGCTGCATGTATTTCTTGAATCTGTGTACTAACTAAAATGTAGGTATATCTCTATACACTCTTGAAAACCACGTGCAACTACTCTTGTATTGATCGGTCTCTCTCTATATATATTTCCCTAATTACATGAAAAAAAAAATACTGCAAATTATTCAGAGATTATACAGATACATCGACCGCCCAGCTGTACATATATATACAAACAAAACATATGATTTCCATGATTCATTGGACTCGCACTACGTCTCAGCAATGTCTAACCTTGGATGATTCGATCCCATCCATGTACAGTACAAGTTGGTATGACTACATATCACTATCAGTACAAATCAACACATGGCTACCAGCTGCAGGTTCCTGTCAATGCACTGTAGCAAGCCCCAAAACGCCCTGGGAAAGGAGATCCTAAAAGGGCCGGTCTCACGTACGATTTCATTGGATAATAAGAGCGTGTCCATCCCATTCCACGCCAGTCTCATCATCAATACATTATACAAGGAGACCGATGTGGCCATCCGCGTTTACGCATAGGAACGCGCGTGTTGTGTGTTGATAGATGAACCAAGGTATAAGTTGTTGAAATGGCTAGATAAGCAGAGGAGGGCCTCGATCGCCAACTGCACGGTCATGCATGCGTGACTCATGACTCATGAAGTCATGATCATATGCATGTGATCATATTGTCATTGGGTGTGTGGGTCTTCCAAATCTATCTATATCTATCTATCTATTTATTTATATTTATACTAATTGGAGGTTCTCTTAGATGCCCTTATATTAATCCATGAAGGTAAAAATATAGAAATCCCTACATTAATCGGAGAAAAATAAAAAACTAAAAATTCTCACATTAATCAGAGAAAATGAGAAAATCCTAACCATCTAATTTATCATGTGGTACAACCTACGGCTTAAATTTATTTTTTTAGCCCATGCGGTATGCTGATTGACCTACGTTGCATTTACTAATTAGAGTTGGACTCTGATATTCCAATATCCAAATGTACATAGCGTTTTCATTTTGAACGCATATAGCTTCATCAAATAACCATGTAGGATGCGGATACTTACTAAATAATGACAACTCGAACACATTAGAAATTAATATGGCTGGATTTCTACATGAGATCTTAAGGTTATACGTTAAATCTATAGTGTTATAATATGGACTCACCAAAAATCGAAGGCGAAAATATATAGATTTGTCACTTAATATAAAAAAATTAAATTGTATAAATTTAAAACTTTTATAATTTTGAGAGATACTTTTAAACTAAAAAATATATGTTAAATTCATATTAGTTAGGAGCTAAAAGTTAAAAAAATTCTTAACCCTGAAAATAATATTTACAAAGTGTCATATCCGTAAGAATGCACGGGTTGATGACTAGTTGATAGTAATAGTAACGGCCTGCGCGAATCACTGCCAGATCTCTGATCTTTCTTGACGGTCGCAAATTATTGGAGTGTTATTCCTGATGGTTTTTTTTTTTTGCCCTTTTTCTTACGGGCGAAAACCGTCAAGAAAGAAAGATTGGTGATCTAGATCTGTAGTGAATGGCGAAAATAATAAGTTGAACATATTGCTTACCTAGCTATATATTAGCCATAATTATCCAATGGAACCCTCTGATGTTGTTTGTTCATGTATAATATGTTTATTCGTGCGTACGCGTCCTCCGCCTTGCAGTTCAAACGGCATGATATCAACAATAGCCTATCCCCTGTTGGAAATTAATGTTGTGATCAAGGCAGAAGTGTCATGCGTCGATACAGCTAAATTTCGGACCTCATGGAAAATCCCCACATGGTTTTGGTTCCCATATCATATATATGGCCATGTGGGTCGAATTGCTCATGCTCCACGAGGAAAAAGGAGGGAGATGATAGACGGACAGGTCACAATATGACAACATGGGAGTGCCTGCATATATCTCATTGATTTATCAAGAGAATGTGTACACGTCCTGTGGATTCAAGATAACCGCCAATTCTGCATCTCCTGAACCTGAAGGATCCATCACGTGGACAGAAGGGAATGGAGAATGTCAACGCGGCCAGAGTAGTGTCTATATATTATTATTTCCTCATTTTTAATTAGCAACGTGCGATGTATTATATGTCTTCTACTTGGATCTTGAGTACAACTGGACTATGTGGAAAGGATCGAGCAATGTACATATATTGTTTTGTTTTGCTTTGCTTTGCTTGTTTTATGGTTTTAATATTTAAGGCTCATTTCAGTACACAGAAGTTGATGTGTTCAAGTACTACTTGGGGAAAAAATATGTGCTAGCCAAGCCGTATAGAGGGGTCCATTCCCACAGTAAAATAACAAACAAGGTCATATATATGATGGAAATTAAGTAGATGACAGTTCATTGGCATTCCATATGTTTGTTATATACACGTACGGCCCTGTTGGCATAAGCAAGTTAATTAGTACGTAATAAGCTGTACATGAACATGCTTGCAACAAACATTGACATTGGCGGTATATATACTGGCCAATTTCGTTGGCATCTTGCACATGGTCCTTCCATTCCTAGCTGGCCTTGACTTGGCAATCTCTTAGTACTAGTGGCACACAAGTACCTTGCTTGCCATGTAAGCACGGTCATGCATGCATGTGCGATCGACGACTCAAGCTGTAGTCTCCAACGTTCTTGCCTATTTCTTTTGCCCTTCCACCGGGTGCAGAAATAGGTGGCGCTCATGAACATGTCTGAACATTGTTTGAACGGATCGAGATTAAAAAGTACTCGTGGAATAAAAAATCTATTTCCGTGTTGCGATCAAGCAGCTGCGTACTGAGAAGAGAGGATATGTGAGACATGCGTCATGAGCCTGAACAAGAAGAGCGGAACATTATTAATGTTTGATGGACACACGATTGATATCCCTAATTTTACACCTTTCATGCAACATCCCAAAAGGTGTAATGAAAATAAATGGGATAATAATTTTGAGCATGTTCATGAGTGGGAAAACTATTTTTAACATGATTTTGAACCTTTGCATAAATCAATTAGTGAATTTACGTGCAAGCAACAACTTGAAAGAGTTTTCGAGAAAATCACATAATAGATAAAATTCTGAAACATTTACATAAGGAACCATACTGTGTTAGAAGCCTCGACAATAATTTTCATAATTTTTGGAGCCCGTTTGTTATGTTTATAAATTCGAACAACTACCAGCTATTTTGAAAATTTGAAAACCTAATTTGAATTCCCGCCGGGTGAATGGGCCGAATCTGCAGGCCCAACTCCTTTGCGCTTGCTCTAGCCCATGCCAGCACCCCGCGTCTCCCTCTCGCTGACACGATGGACCCACCTGTCGGAGTCTTTCTTCCACCTCACCTTCGTCTCCGCACACCAGCGCGCCGCGCTCGCGCCTTACTCTGCCCACGGATCACAACCACCACCCACCGTTTTAGAACTTAACCACCACCGTCATCTCCGCTAGCTCTCGCCCATGCTATCTTCCACGTTGACGTGCCATTTTCCCACACGGACGGAGAGACCCAAGGCTGCCCTTGAGTTTCTTGCGCAACCGACAGCGTCTCGTCGTTCTTCTCGCGTATTTATCCTAGCTACTTAAGCAATAGAGCGCACATCGTCTTCCTCGGCTTGCCCACGTTCCATTTCGCACAAATCCGAGCTTTATCGCTCCTTGGTTTCGCGGAATGCTTGCGTCGTCTCCAACACCGATGAGCACGCCTCCTCAGCTCGCTAGTCTAGTGAGCTTCCTCGCCCATGACTAGCATCTAACTTTCACCCTTGAGCTTCACTCATCCTTCCTCTCTACTTAATGCAGCTTCTGGAGCCTTGAAGCGCAACCGCGATCGCCTTCGTCCTCAACTCCGGCATGCAACCCGATCATGCCAACACGTTCCCATCGCTCCGGTGAGTTTGGGTTCAAATCAATCGCGCCACCATCTGTTCCATACCCTATTGATGCTTTCCCCACACTCAACGCAAGCAAAGTCACCATGAATCTGAGCTTCACCATCCTTCTTCCTCATCCTCGACCGCCACCGCCATTTATGTTCTTCTTCGAAGCCCTGTGAGCCTCGGTCTAATTGCTTGCGTATACACCATCTCTAGGACATAAGTGAACTAATGTGACAAGAAACTCTTCGAAGCCCTGTAACGGAATAGGCACTGTGAAGGTCTGTAGCCGTGAACCTCCTCTGCGTCGCCACTGCTCGTCGTCGACAAGTCACTTTAGACCTTCCCCGACTTCATTTTCTTAACCCTCGTGGTCGTGGTGAGCCTCCGGTCGTTATGTGCACTTCATTTTTCAAGGGCGAGTCCCTAGTGAACCTTTCCTCTTAGCCACCCTAGGTCCTCGCGCCTATTCCGTTAGCATCACTTGGACTCACTGAGTCCAGTGCACCTCTCCTTTAACTCTGAGAACACCTCCTTCGCCAAAGCCATTGTCGACCCGAAGCTCCCCACCGCCTCTCGTCGTCGTGCCGCCAACTCCGTTCACCTCTTCGGCCATTTTCACCTCCCCTAGCGTCGCAATGACTCCCTCTTTCCATTTACGAGCTCCCCCGAGCATTTTCATGCATGTCTCACCGTTGGCGAGCTCCACTCCCTTTTGGCTGTGTGCAGCCCTGCTCTCCTCTCTCTCTCTCTCTTTCTCTGCCAGTGGGCCCAAGCGATTAGGAGACGCTTAGCGCTAATTAACAGAGCTTAAAAAGTATTGAGTCTATGACAAGTGGGACCGGTGGAAAATTTTAACATAGATCTAATTTAAAATGTTTTTAGATTATGTGTCATTGACATGTGGGACCACTCACTATTTTCGGATTTAAAACATGTTTTAAAAGCCGAGAGACTAACATGTGGACCCTAGCAGTCAGTTAATTAAAATAAAAAATATGTTTAATCATTAGTTAAGAAATAATGAGTCTATGACACGTGGGACCACCTCTGTTTTTATAAATAAAATAGAAATATGAGTCACTAACAAGTAGGCCCCACATGTAAGTTAATAAAAATAAAAAATAGAGAAAAGTAGCTTTCAGTTCATACGAAAATACACTTTGTCTGTTGAAAAGCGTACACCTCAAAAGAACTCAGAGGAAAATATATTTTCTCTTTTAGAAAGTGTAAACCTCAGATAATACGCTTTCGACGTCGCCTTTTTATTGATATCTAGATTATCAAAATCGAAGAAAAGTAAAACATTAATAACTTTTGCATACAAACTCCAAATTGAATGAATTATTTTTATAAATTCATCTAAAATCATGCTATGTTTGAATATGTAAAAATATTTGGATTTTTTTTCTATTGAAATTATTTTTATGTAATTAATTTGCTATCGATTCTTTTTGAATAGACGTTGATAATTTGAACGAAATTTTTGACGATCCTCCATCCTCATACTTTGAGATACTAGAGCAAGTCAAGCACCCTCTTTAACCATGTTGATCCTACTACTTCAGTTATTGTATGTCTTATGCAAAATTTATTATGTATGCGTGTATGATTGCTTTAGATTGCTTTATTAACAGGCAACAGTAGTTAAATTCCTACTCGATGCATGATCCTCCTCTAAATATTGATATCCTTACTATTGTAGCCATTAGGGTATGGTTTCGGCAATATATGATATCGAATTGGGTCTTTCAAATGTGAATATCGCATAAACGCTTAACCGGCTCTAGTCTTTACAAAAAATGAAAGTGGATGGAACATTGAATATGATTTGTGGGATTTTGAAATGATGGCACATAGGAGTTGCCTCTATTAATTTTGTATAAAAATAAAATTGAAAAACCTAGATTTCAATGCGGCAAGTTATATTATGAACTGATGAATGTGAAAAGGTTTCTCGCATGTAGATAGAGAGAGATCCTCGTTGGGCTCAACTAAGGACCGAACTCCGGTGAATCATATCTAAGCCTAAACATACAACCATGTGCCGATATGGGGCGACCTTAGCTAATTAAGTCATTGAAAACTAGCCTTGCATGTTGGTAGGCTGTAGTAGTGCGAGCATAGGGGCTCCCTTCACTGAAGATTTGGGAACAAAGCTTGACAACACAACAGTTAATGCCTCACTTTGATGGGAGGTACTCGAGATTGAAGTGAGGGTTTCCATTGCTGGGCTAGTACAAGGTTAGGACTAGGTTATGTAAAGGCTTCGATATGTGCTTTAGATTTCATACTATAATGTTGTGTGCGGTGGTATCGACGGATGCCAGACAAACTAAAGATTTTGTATGTTGTAGGTAAAGTTATACACCTCTGCAGAGTGTAAATCTAATTAAAAATCCATGCTCGCGGTCATGAGCATGCTTAATGACGTCTCATTGGGTATATTCTCTACTTTTTCAAGAATGGTTTTGTTGGAAATGTTGGGATGAATATTTTTTATGATATTTGAATTAAGTGCCATGTCTATGGCTGAAAATAAGATATTGATCGCAACCAAGGAGGGTTGTGATTTGTACTTATTAAGTTTCTTGTTGTTCCATATTTAATTAACTGCTCGTTAAACTTCTATTCCAAAATACTATGTATTAATATTACAATTTTTTTTGCTTAATGTTGAAAGCAACTTGTAGCATAGAACCTCCTCCCTTGTTAGCCATGCGCACACACACACACACACACACATATACACACACACCTGGGAGTGTGTATTCCTACTTTCAATATACCACTTAGATGATCATATTATACTTCTTTATTACTTTAAGTATACTTAAATACCAATTATAAGATACTCCAACGTGACTTAGTTGAAAATTTTCTATTGGAGCCCTTTATTTTTTTTGTTATATACCCTTTTTCATATATAAAATAATTATCTACACAAATTTTGCTATAAAAATGGACTTTAATGATTTTTTTTCATAGAACTCACTTTGAGGAATCTTACAATCATTATTGGAGTATGCTCAAATTGATAAAGATGTATTATCATACTATTTAAATGGTATATGAGATATGGGAGTACGTATTCATAGGAGTACCATATCATTTTGCTATATATATGGGTACAGGGATGTGTCTTTCTAGGGTTTACTCATTGTTGGTTGCTTGAGGGTTTGGATGGACATATCACTGGACTTTTACTTTTAATCTACTAAATTTTCGCTGCAACTTCTGAAATTGAACTTTTATTTGGTCGGACGGCCCTTGTATTGTAAACTATGTAATCATCTAAGTTTATGTACCATATTTGTTTCATGTTGTATATAATTGTGTATTAATATGTATACCAATGTTGTGGATATGCGTACTAGCCACTGATCATGGGACTAGTACGGTACAAATACGAGGATTTTGGGTATTCAACTCCCAGGGTTTGACATTTCTTATCTGTAACTTTCTTTTGGCTGGTTGTTATCTATAACTAATTCGTCACTGGCATCGGCTTACTTACTGAACCTCCTTTGGAACATGGGAATTTCACCCATATTCATGTAGTAATTGTTAAAATTTAGCTGCGCAACTAGATACTACAATACAAGCACATTTGAAAATAGGCTTGTATTTGACAACTCTAATGCTTATGATTGAATATAAAGTATAATTCTTTCTTTTGAGATGAATAAATATATATATTATGTACAACTGTAACAATTATATATGCAGCACGCGCAAGGCACACGCATGATATGCGGGACATGGCAGTAAAATCCAAAGCAGCGTCCAGTAAACTCTCAAGTAGATAGATTGGCATTAACATATAATGTTTTATACAGAAGTAAATATAAAAATTAGTTTTAATGTCATGTATCACAAGGTGGTTTCCTTTTTTCATAGTTTTTTTTTTATTGAACTGCTCGTGTGGTGTTACACCACCGTCCCAGGGTTTCATGTGCGTGGACCCACACCCCACGATGACACCACAAGGCAGGGGCAAGAATTGCTGGTAATGTACCGGTAAACTCCAACGAGTAGTCCAGTAAAATCGGTTGGGTAGTAAACCCAATAACCTTGTGGTAGTAATTTAACATGTACACGGACGTAAATATTGTATCGAACTTTATTGCTGAATAACTATGAGCCATTTTAGTGTTTTTGATATATTTTTTTGTATGTGCATGATAGTTGCATATATTATGTGCATGGGGCCGCATCCTCAAGGATTCTCCGCGCTGTAACAAAATTAGATCTTCTCTCTCTGGCGGCGCCTTAACCCTTAAAAATGAGTGGTTGTTATTGTAGGCTATGCAATTATCTCTATAGGCCCCCATTCTCGTTAGGATCAGAGACAATCTTCGACTTCAACCCCGCTCATGCTGCACATCCCTCGGTACAAGCAAAAAAATCTCGCTACATTTTGTTTGTGAAAATATCTAGGGTTCCGAATAAAAATTCCCCAAACTCTGCATAATCTATTTACCTCCAGCGAGGCCTATCCCAAATTTGTGTTTTCCAGAGTCTGTGCGTGCATAACTAGTAAAACATGGCATGGATACAAGCCATGAAGTAAAGCTACCAAGTTCTTATAGTAAATCACAAGTTTATGTTTGATATTTTTTTGTGTTTTCCTTTGTGGTAGTAAACGAGGACATCCGGCAATGCCCCCTCAAAGGTGAGGAAGATCACCATCGAGGATAGCCAAACAACACCAACGATTTTCATGGATCCATCTCGAAACGAACTTGTTGTAGCACAAACTTCATATTTATCCATCACGGATCCACACACTGGTATGTCTTAGAAGAAACAACTGGACAAGAAGAGGAAGGTAGTCGAGCCAGAGGACGTCGTTGCCCTGATGTCATGCGCGGAGTCCGCGGCCGAGTCTGCCCTAGTAAAGAGATGCATATATAGCAGTAAATTTTTATTCATATTACAGTAATTAGTTCGCTTCATTGACTTGTTATCGTCATGTATTATTGAGCAGTAAATCCATAGCAAGTTCCAGTAATTCTTTAGCCATATCATCAGTAAATCATTCTTTTTTCAAGCAGGCTGTGGCGGAGGGGAAGCGCAGACCGTATATGACGTGCGTCAGGTGCACCCTAGCCTTTGTCATCTCAACCATCGACCAGCTGACAATATGCCAGATGACCGAGGTTAGGAGACTCGACTTCGGTAGCCTTCTCATGTTCAACCTCGAGGAGGGGGCACCCAACCAGTCGAACTCATCGACGGTTGCCAACTTGGCATCACATGCATATAGTAAAAACGAGGCCAGGACTAAGTCAGGTGCGGTGCGGATGACAATACGCACACTGGCCCGAACATACGCGGCAAATAATGGGCTACAGCATGAGTGCATGCATGTTTCCTAACCACTCCGGCGAGTGGGTCATCACTACCACTGCGTGCCCCTGGGCACGCACGACGGCCAGAGAAATGTCGGACCCAGATTTAGTTAATCTAAAATCCTCTGTAAATCTACTGTATTATTATCTAGATTCATAGATAGTGCTTATAGATATATCATTGAACCATTTCATACAGGACGTAAACTGTACCATACATTAATTATAAAACATCAGAGTTCACATAGACCACATTGGATCAAATTTACAATAAAGCCGAACAGGCCAAATGGATGCATTACATAAAAAAGCGAAAGCAAAAGGGGAAGGCACATCCCGCTACAGGCAAGTGACTAGGGTAACCTGTGTACGACCGATATTACCCAAAGACTTGGATAATATTGGTGTGCGCAAGCACCGACTTAGCCGTCCAGACTGGGTGAGACCTAGACTATTAGAGCCTAATATAATCTCCACCGTCTTCTTTGCCATCAGCTCCTGGAACGTCGTAGTATGCATAGTATCCTTGGTCCAGGATTCTAAGGGAGGTGGGGGAGCAAGAGTGAGCACATGCAACAGTGCTCCGCGAGCCAGCACACATAATATAGTAGTTATACATACAAGGTTTAACAAGAACGGTTCGGGTTCTTTTGTTTGCTAAAGGTAATATTTTTACTTACAATAATTAGAAACTCCTATAACTTAGCGTTTTCACCAAACCATATTTTATTAAAGAGAGTGAAAGTGTGCAATATTTATAATGGTGGAGATTCCATCCACATGTTATATGGTTCCATCCACCATATGCTTAATTCTGATTACTAAGGTTACATCCACCCATCTAACAACACTGGGTTACATCCACCCGACGAGTTTCCATCCCACTCACAAAGGTTTTTAAAATAGAAACTAACTCGAGCAAGTTCTCATGCCTGCTTTTGACCGTGTTCACGACTATTCGAACAGTTGATACTCTGTAGAGAGATTGTACGCTTTATCCACAAGAGATGATCAACTTGTTATGTTTCACACGTTTTCTTAGACATGTGAATCAAGGAGATCATCACAAAGCCTTTATAATGTATCCCCCAGTGTAAATTACACCCGCTAAGGTTTTATCTGAGGGTGGTTACGTCTACCACACCCAGACCCCCTCTTGTGCCACACGGTAGCTTACACCAGTGACACGGCTCGTGTCCATAACGGCTTAAAACAAGCGACACGACTCTTGGATCACTAAAATAGTGCAACTTGCATGGGTGGATACAAATTATTTAGCCAGATTGACACCATTATAGACTTGTTTTACATTGGGGGGTCATCACAGGATTAAGTTCTTAAAATTATCTAGGCGGTGCATACCACATACCACCATTTCTCGTGCTACATCCGCACCAACTATCATTCCATCCTCCCAGATGTGGTAACAGCAAGTTGCTAGGGTTTTGGATAAGCATAAAACTAGGTTATCTCAAATATACTAGTCATTTCCCTCCAATGATTGCCCAAAATAAGTTTTATGATTAGATGATGATGATTAGGGCAATTCATTTCCTATACTTAAGTAAGACTAGTATGATGCTTAAGTATGACATATAGCTCGTAAAGTTACCAATAAATTATCTAGGGTAACAAGGATCATGTGATTCAAATGTTAAGGGATGGTATAATAATACTAAAATATCAAGTAGGTATGTATCTACATTGAAATTTGACATACATTTGCATAAGGAATTAAACATGCAATTTGATCATTTAAATAAATATAGATTTACACAAAATATAGATTCAATATGATAAAATGTTGTCTCACTTGGCTCAAAAATAGGCTGGTCTTGGAGTTCTTGCACTTGCTCGAACAAGGGCTCTTCCGGGTCCTCGTACTCTACTCGAACGATCACATCGGAAAACAAACAAACAAATGAGCAAAGAAAATAAATACAAAAATTCAAATAAACTCCAAATTGAACAAAACCATTGCCAACAGATAGATCTTGAATTTAGAAAATTTTAGAAATAAATTTCATTAAATTTAGAGCTAAAACAAGCGAGAACGGGCTCTCCAAAGTTTAAATTGGGATCAAATACAAAAATAACCAGAGGAGAGAGAAATTCTCGATATGGTAGGTGGGGTCCACTAAATAGTAAATTAATTTGTGAAATAAAATTCCTACTGAGAAAGGCCACCAAGACTAATAGCTGGGTCCCATAGGCTGAGGGGATGACAGGTGGGACCATAGTAAGCGAGCCCACTTGTCAGTGGCTCTACTAACTTTAACCTAGATTAAAAAGGATTTAACAGCCGACGGGGCCCACATGTCAGTCTAACATGGCACTAAAATAAACTAGCCCTTAAATACGGCTTTGCCCTAATGACCTAGATACAGTCTTAATGACTAGCTACAGTTCATGTCTGGTTTCGACCAAACAAAGGAGGCCCTGGCGGTTCCTTACCGCCCTCGTCACCGGGGAGAGAGACCACAACGGCGGTTGATAAAGCCAAAAATGGAACCCTATGGCTCGGCGATCCTAGGGGTACCAGCAGCGAGGGGAGGGATGGCTGGTAGAGGCGATGCAACGGTAAAGAGCGGCGGCGATACTCAGGGCTACAGCGACAACCATACGCCATCGATTACTTTCGGCTAAAGGGTGCACCAACAATCATCTAGGGGTGATGAGAGAGTCACTCGAAGTGACGGCGGTGCTCGCGAAGCTCGAGGCATCATGATGGCGGGAGTCCGAGGCGACGGCGAGGTGTTCATCACATAGAGCTTGGTGGAGGGGAAGATGAAGCTTGGCGCTGCTTAGGTCATCTTCAGGGTGTCCACACGAAGCTCCTGGTGCGGCAATCGGACTGAAACACTACGATGCTCCAATGGCGCTGACGGAGGCGATTTGATCGGAGGGGAGGGCGAAGGTGCCTCGAGTGACTCTCGGAGGTGATAGGGGCACGATTGAGAACAGGGCAGAGGCGACTGAGGCCTTTATAGCCACGGGGGAAAGAGAGAGTCGTTGAATCGCCAAGATGGTTGCGCGGGGTCCCGAGAGCGGAGATAGGCGCAACGCTAGGTAAAGGGGGTGGCAGAGCCGGCGGGTGCGGCGCACACACGAGTGAGGAGTTAAGGCGAGGTGGAGAGCTCCAATGGCCGACCGTGGGAAACAGGGACACATGCACGCGAAGCAGACACGACGCGGGAGCGGTGGAGACAAGTGTGGGTTAGGACGCGCATGATGCGGGGAGGAGGGACGGTGCAGACGTGGAGCCGAGGAGACTCAGACGCACATGGTGCGAGGGCGGTGGTAGTCGAGCGCTGGAGAGGCGGGGCGCCACTGGACGCGGCGGAGATAGGTTGGGACGCACACGGCTCGCTCTGGACGCTCTCTGGGCAGCGCGGGCCATTATAGGCCAAGGCAGGGGCCTAATTGTGTCAGGCTAAGGCCACTGGCTCGAGGGAAAGACATGGTGGGCTGGGCCAATCCTAAAGAGGGTTTTGAAACTTTGAAAACTTGACAAAAGAGAGTAATTTGAGCTGCACACTTGAATTCGAATTCAAACTTTGAACTTTCCAAAAAATGGGATGTTACAAGAAACCTCGTAAACCGCCTGCTTCTGTACATGCATGCTGGAGAGGACCTGTCAATCCGGGATCGGGGTCGCCCAACCCAACACGATCGCTCAATGTGCCGCACGGGCCGCCCCTTTCAGGACCCAATAATGTTGACCCTGATATCTGATATTACAGAATGAGATTGTAATATTTTGGGAAATAGGGAAAAGGGAGAACAGGAATGGGTATGAGGGGAAAGTAGATAGATAATTTAGGGTTTCAATTGATATATAAAAATGCCCCATTACATTGGCGGCTGCTTATATGGAGTTTGCAATAGACCAACTCATAGTGACAGAGATTGATGGTAAACAGTGACAGAAAACAAGCTAACGGAACACAGTACATACTGGTTTCAACCACGATCGTTAGATGCCCTGGGAATGCTACGGATTACGCATACCCTTTGGATCTCTTAACATGGACCAATCTCTTTGAGGCGATCGATCTACTTAACACGAAGGGGTATCGGAAGATCTCCACCGTTCGTTAACTGAAATAACTCAGCCGAAACCGATTCCAACGTTGTAAGATCGAGGTGGCCGACTAGAGAGGGTGAATAGGCGGTTTTAAAAATCTTTCGGCTCTAAAACCAATTAACAATGCGGAAGCTAATAACAAATTGGTTTTGCACAATTAAAACCTAAATCAACTAGGCTTCCCTAAGTGCAACAACAATACAAGAGAGCAATCATACAAAGATATGTAAGCAATTAAAGCATGTAATGTAAATTGCTCAAAGTAAAGCACAAGATAAAACAAGATGACATGATTATGTTTTACCGTGGTGTTCGGAGACTTGCCGGTCTCCCCTAATCCACGTTGAGGCAAGCCCAACCACGTTGGACCGGCTCCACTAATTAAGCCAACACCTCCGAGGTAAGTCCAACCACTTGGACCGGTTCCAAACCGAACCAACACCTCGCTCCACTAGGGTTGCTCTTCCTCCACTCCGAGATGGCGAGCACCAAACCACTCACCACACGCCGGGTCTTCTCACAAGCTTCTTGAGAAGTTCACCGCGCACGACGCCTCCACGCCGTCTAGGTGTCGGCAAACACCAAGATAAATAAATCTCAACTCTCACTTGAACTAATCAAGTGTCAACGCTCAAGTGGATACACAATCCACTACCTAAGGCAACACATGCACTTAGAATTTACTCTCCAAGCTCACCAAGTGCAACACATGCACATAAGAGATGAGAGGCTTGCTCTTAGCTCAAGAGGCTCAAAGAATTGAGTATAACACTCACAAGAACACCAGCAACCATTCCCAACCGACCAAGGTAGCTATATATAGCCTACACACAGAAACTAGCCGTTGGAAGAAGATTTCCTCAAATTAGCACAGGGTCGGTTGGACCGCCAACTAATGGCCGGTCTGACCGCCGACCTCCACTAAAAACTCCGTCGATCCGCCAACTAATGGCGGCTTGACCGCCACCAAATCGACCGCGGTCGATGCAAAATCGGCTAAGTCCCAAAACGGGCGCTCTCTGGAATAAACGTTCCGCACGAACCCCGGAACTTCCTCACATTGGAAGTTCCGTTTTCATAACGGCGGAACTTCCGGACAAAGAATCAACTCAAAGGAAAATCGGTCCGACTGCCAATAGATGGTCGGTTCGACCGATTGGCCACCGGTCCGACCGGTGACCCCTGGAGGTCAGACCGCCAGGCTACAAAGCCAAACACATTGGCTTCACTTCAAATGGCAAAACACATTCGCCCATTCGAGTGTAATTCCAATAAGGTTTCAAAGATGATATTCTCAGTAGGTTACAAAACACATTTGCAAACCTTTAGAATACTCATCACAAGGAATAAGGTACATGAACTTACACTATTTGCAAAACACATTTGCAAACTTAAGTCACATGCTACAAGAAATCAAATATGAGCTTCAACTATTTGCAAAACACATTCGCAAATAACATCATCATACCACAAGGTTAAAGTGCATGGATTTCAACCATTTGCAAAACACATTTACAAACTATAGTCCCATGCTACAAAGATTAAATGCATGAGCATCAATTATTTACAAAACACATTCGCAAATAATAGCTCCATGCATAGATGAGCTAGAGGAAACACAATGAGCTATCAACACATGACTAACTCATGCTACTAGTCAAGACCCCTCTTAATAGTACGACAATCATATACTAGCAATCCGGTCTTCCAAACAAACACCAAGACCGGTAAAAGACTAGCAACACGTCCTTAGCCCTAGCTAGTCATACCTTTGCCTGACATCTTCTTGAAGCTTGATGACGCACATCAATACTTTAAGTCCGAGTCCTTGACTTGACAATTATCAACATATGATGATCTTATTCACTTCTGGATTTTGTCTTGAAAATCAACACATGATGATTTCTTCATCCCGAGTCTTGACATGCATCAACACATGATGTGTTCCTTCATTTGACCTTCATCAACACATGATGGGTCTTCTCTTGATTTGATGTGCATCAACACATGATGCAATCTTTACTTCAAGTCTTCATATGCATCAACTCATGATGCATCCTTCGCTTGAATCTTGACTTGATTACCAACTCATGATCATCCCAAGTCTCCATCATCCTGGAACATAACCTATACATCCAACTCATGAAAAATGTTAGTTCCACAATATGATTATCATTAATTACCACCTCATACCATTAACACATAATGGTGGGACAAGATACATCTATCTTTCCCTCTTTGGTAATTGATGATAACCATTTCAATCACACATAAATTGATTTAGATAAAAGTAACATGTTATGAGTATATATAAACTACACAAATCATATATATACTCACAACATGAGTATCAGAACTATAACTACATACAAAACAGTTCTACACAAGTTCTACGTACTCAAAACATGAGTATATGAGAACTACATAAGTTCTATATATTCGAAATATGAGTATACAAAGACTACACAAGTTTTGTATACTCAAAGCATAAGTATACAAAGACTACACAAGTTTTGTTTACTCATACGGATATGTTTCAAAGTAAGGATCCCAAATATATGTGGAACACAAAATGTGAATCAATACAAATGAAACCACAAAATATAGAATGAGCTCCCCCTAAATGTGTGCATACACATTTGTGTAAAGAAAACATATGCACATATTCAAGTTATACTTATGGTGGAGTTCAACCTATATTTTGGATCCGAGGAATGCAACATTATTTAAGAGTATAAGTCGAATGCATACCTCGTTGAATTTCACCTTTATATCCAAATGGGACTACACACTAGATATAGCAATAGAATTGTTAGTCTCACAATTAGATTTGTCATTAATCACCAAAACACTCCATTAACTCATAATGACGGGTCTAGATCTTTCAAACGTCTTCAGAGTCTGATAGCCCCGTGCAAACACATGGAGGAACAAAATTTTGTGGGCGCGGCTTAACTAGCCAGGTGCGTCCAGCGCACCTGCCACGCAGCGCGTTGCAACTTGCAAACCCTGCATGATCGCGCCCCGCCGCCACGTGCGCTTGGGCCTCTCGGTGCGGGTGAGATGGCCATCAAAGTTGGCTCGTCCGACGTGTGGGAGATTGCTGGGCTGAGAAACCGTGGAGCTCTCTGGGTTCTTAGGGCCTGATGGTCCTCCTGCTCCCCATGGGCTCGAGCACTCTCCTTCCTCTTCTTCTTCTTCTTCTCTACTGCTTTGCCTCATTTTCTAATGGTCCAAGTCTTTTTCCTTCTCTTCGTCTCTATATTTCATTTGTAATGGACTAACAAACTTGGGCGCGTAGCCCAGTATGGGCCCAAAAAGACCAAGCTAAGTAGCATGCGCGAGTGTTGGGGTGGAGCTCCTGCCTACCAGTAGAGCTGGCCAGACAGGCTGTGTCCTGCCAGGCTAGCTCGAGGCATGGCACTGTAGGCCTAGCCTAGGCACAACATGACTCCCACTGTTCATGAGTCATGCCAGGCACGACACGAGCATGAAAGGCGACACAGGCCCATCTGCACCGGCACTGGAAAGAGGTGAGGGTGTGAGGCCGGGGCAGCGTCGGCGTGGAGGAAGGTGCCGGCGGCCTAGCGTTGAGGGCGGTGAGGCCGTGGGGGAGGCGGCCGGCGCTGAGGCCTGAGGGGGTGAAGGGGACTAGGGGACTAGGGGAGCCACTGAGCCGGGAGGAGAGGAGGATAGGTGGACCGGAGCGGGAGGAGAGGAGGCGAGGCAGGCGGTGCGTGGGTGCAGGCGACACTAGCGCTGAGGGAGGAGAGGCCGTGAGGAGGCGGCGCCGGCGCTGAGGGAGGTGAGGACATGAGCCCGTGAAGGGAGGCGGGCGAAGGGGAGCCGGGAGGAGTGGATCCTGTGAGGAGAGGTGGCACTGTGGGAGGAGAGTCGTGAGGAGGCGGCGTCAGCGCTGAGAGAGGTGAGGAGGTGGAGCCGACGCTGAGGGAGGTGTGAGAACCCGAACGATTTAACTTGTAATACTTAACCCTCCAATTGGTCATAGCATCACAAATTAAATTTTTCACTCTCAATGTATTATGTACCTCCCAGGAGCGGTACATATACACCATCAAAAACATCAATATAAATCCATACACAAGTTCTTACAATATCGAAACTTCATAATTTACAACATATTGAACTTACAAGGTTCAGTTTCATACAAAATGGCTGATAGTCCAAATGACAAGATAAATATCAAGTATGCAGCGAAAAATAGTGAATAAACAAAAATAAAACATGAATTAATCATAAATAAAGTCCCAATGGCTTGCCATAACCCGCAGGGCAACCGGTTGGGTTCAAACCATAGCAAATCGACGTTCTTGCGCAATCTTTATTACCTGATTCATTCTCGATACCTACTGTCCGGATTAGTAAACAAAAGCAAACAGTGAGTACACAAATGTACTCCGCAAGACTTTTACCAAGACTATACATAGCTACATGCAAGCTCTACTCAAGGAGAAGGCTATAGGGTTCATTTTAAGCACAAAGTAATATTTCAATGTAAATACAATGTAGTAGATTCAAATAACAAGTTAGCGAATATTTTTAATAATTCAAATAACAGCAAGTAATTAACATTAGACATCAATAGAACACCTACAGGTGGCTGCCCCTGCAGCACACAAACATAAAATGAGAACCAATCTCAATACCACCGATCAAGTTTTAAGTTTAAATTCCAAAAAAAAGTTGAGTCTAATTCTTGCACGACCTAACCAAGGATTATCATTACCAAGAACATGGCTACTCAAGTATATTTAGCCTGCAGGGGTGTACAACTTTACTCACAAGTCAGACCGCTCCTTTGCCAAGCCATTTAGCGTATTGCCTTAGCTATACCGATAGAGCTAAGTCCTACGAGACGTTTTCCAATATAATGCATTAACTACGAGTCGCCCGTATGAATGGAAAATCATACATTGTGTCGGAGTCATTAGTAAAGCCTAGGTCAACTACCCCTCGGGGTAAAGCCTAGGACAACTACGGATGCCCCTCGGTGTGAAGAACCTTGATAGGAACCCACCCGGCCCCCGCACACCCAACACACACAGAATATTTTTAATATAACACACGCAACCTACTACGACTCGGAGCTAACACATAACAAAGTACTAAGTCAAGAGGGTTCTTATGTGCCCTCATGTGGATGCACATAAAAGTGCATGGATCAGTGATACAAGTAATCCGATCTTTGTTGACTCGGGTACGAGCCACACACCCAATAACCACACCAACAACCATTTGTCCTAGTCCAAATCGTTTTATTTTCATTTTTAGGTTTCCAAATATAATTGCACAAGGTGTTGGACATAGCATAATAAAAATAATTTATGTGATCAAGGTCATCGCCAAAGTCGATAACCGTCCAATCTACTAGAAGCTAAGCATTGCTAAGTATGACACCGAATAAACATAAATAGACAATATAACATCCACTGGGCTCTAATTCACCAGCAGAATTATTAACTTAGTCTAGTGGCAGGGGATGAATAATTTTAGAGAATTCATGCAAAAGGATTAACTACCTCTAATCACAAACATAATTTAACAAATAAAGCATGCATACATACAGTTGCAAAACAAGATAACCTTTGCTTGCTGGTACTCTAGACATTCACATGATCATCTCCGTTGCACTCCCGAATCACCGTCATCAACGATAAGTATCGGCAAAGCAAAAACACTGAATAAACACAAAAATTCCAGAAGTCTCCAAAAATTATGAAATTAATATATAAGGTATATTATTATTTAATATGAATTCAGAAATAAAAATTATTTGATTTGATGTTCGAATGCAAAATTTATAGCCTAAACAACAATTAGATTTCGGTTACTACTCACTAGTTCGACTACACCTAGTCGGAAGGAGGTTCGACTATACGTGGTCAGAAGGAGGTTTCGACTATAGGTGGTCGGAATGAGGTTTTGACTACCTAGTCGGAAGGAGGTTTCGACTACAGGTGGTCGAAATGAGGTTTCAACTACAGGTGGTCGGAAGGAGGTTTCGACTGCCTGGTCGGAAGGAGATTTTAACTTCCTAGTCGGAAGGAGGTCGGAGAGTAGCAAAATGGGATGAATAGGTTAAGGGCTACCTTTCGGTGTTGGTCTTGTCGGCTGCGATGGTCGGAGGCTCGCCGGAGAGGGGTGGAGGCGGAGGAGGCGTGCACTAGTGCCACTGGCGCTTGACGTAGAGACATTCCCGGGGCAAGATGGCGCCGGATCGGACCTTCTGGGTTTCATGCGACACGATGTGGTAGGTGCGGGGACCAAGGGTCTTCTTCAGCAACGGTGAGGTCCAAACGCTGTGGCGGCGCAACATGCACGGCAACAACACGCTGTAAGGCGAGGAGCACAACAAGAAATAGTGGAAAACGTTCAAGAGACCTTTAGAAAACTCACTGTGCCCTTGTTGACGGCGAGAGTGGTCGAGGTGGTCAAAATTCCAATAACATAAAACTCTCAGGGCTTCCCTGTTGCGCTTGCTTCGTCATTGATGTGGTCCACGACGACACGCTAAGCAATTGAATGCATACAAGAGCCATTGTGAGGTAAATTGAAACTACCTGAAGGTGGTCGAAAGTGGTCGTAGGTGGTCGTACATGGTCGAAGGTGGTCGTACATGGTCATAGGTTGTCAGAAGAAGCATGACGCCGTTAATGAGCGACGGTGACGATGACGACTTCACCGAGGGGAGGGTAGCCTGAGCAAAAATAGGAGTAAGGAAGGATAGGAGAATGTCGAGCATGGTTAGGAGATCGTGCCAGAACAAAGAATCAAAAAATGGATGACCTCACCGGAGTCGAGCACGAAGATGAAGCTTTCAACCAAATTCCGACAAACCAGGCGATCACAAGCTGAAATTAGCAAGGGGGGAAATCTAATTCCGACAAACAAGTAGAGGGAGGTGGCAGGCCGTCGCGGAGAGACCAAGTGAGGCGGAGGCGGTAGTCTTTGCAAGATTGCCTAGTGCACAGACGCTGGTCGGCACGGCGAGGGGCGTGGGGTTAGAAGAAGAGGGGTAGGGCAAGCCAGGCTGGGGACGGAGCAAGATCTTCAGTGCCTCTTCCTCCAGGTCCAGATCGTCTTCTTCTACACCGCAGCCTTCTTAGCCAAGACCCACAAGGAGCGGTGAATTATCCACCTATCTGACAACGATACGGTGGATTTCAAATCAAAAGTCTTCGAAATCTTGTAATAGTGGCAAAAACATAAGTTAGCATATCTCGTGCTATCCATACTTGCACTCGATGTGTTAGCTGATCATGTATCGACGGTTTCCTCCGAGTATGCTTTTAGTCTCTCTGGAAGAATATTGAAGGAGAGAAGAACAAGTCTCATAAGTGAGATAGTGGAGATACTTCTATCTGTGAAGGACTGAGAATATGTTGATTCACGAACACAACACTCTATGGAAAATCCAGAGTTATCGGATGTATTCGAAAATCTATATTTAAACAATGACACCGACATATAGAACAAGAATGTATCATGTATGTAGAATTATGTAGCTATAGTCTGTACTCTTTTCCTTTACTAAGGTTTTCGTAATTTGAGTTTTTACTTGACGAATGTTTTAACGAGACAGTCAGTTGAATATTAATAAAAAAATATTTATTACATTTTCAATATGATTGTTTTATTTTTTCAAAATTTTTATGTCTATTTCTGAATTTTACATATTTTTCTATTTTTTAATTTTTTATTCTAACGGTCTAAATGATCTAGATTTAGCTCGATAGGCCAAACAGACTCATACCGATCCAGCACAAAACGAAATTCCAATAAACTATACCCGAACCACCTCCTCGATACGTGAATCAACTCAACACCTATCTAATAACCAGATCAGAATGATCCGTGCCCAGACCGAGTCGGCCGGACCGCCATTTGGCCAGGTCTGCCTACCAGTTCCCTGCCCTCCTCGCTTCACATTGCAAAACCCAGCCTCGTTCGTTCCTCTCTACGACGGAAGGGGCTGGAAGGAAGAAACCAAGAAGCCACCCGTCCATCCATCGAGCTGGTTGCAGCGCGGCGTGGCGCGGCGCAATCAATAGCTCTTACTCATGGCGGTGGAGGAGATCACCGAGGGCGTGAGGAGCCTCGCCGTGGAGGAGGACGAGGCGGCGCTGGCGGCGGTTACCGGAGCCGGCGAGGGGCAGAGGAGGGGCGGCGGTAGCAGCAACCGCATCCAGGTGTCCAACACCAAGAAGCCCCTCTTCTTCTACGTCAACCTCGCCAAGGTACTGCCTCCTCCCCGTGCCCTAGCTGCTCGATCCGGACCGCGTCGCGGCTTCTTGATTGCTTTGGTTGGTTGCAGAGGTATATGCAGCAGCACGGCGAGGTTGAGCTCTCCGCTCTCGGGATGGGTGCGTCTCGATTCTCCCTGTTCATCCTTGTTTCTGATTTATTGTTAGTGCGAGAGTGCTTTTGGTATCGCTGCTTGTTATTACCTCTCTAAAGATGTTGCCTTCAGAGTTTTGAAGACGAGTGCCTCTTGTTCGCGAATTTGATACAGTAACTATGCTGTCATATTCGTGCACGGTCCAAGAATGCACTGTTTACATGTGTAATTGCTCTAGCCATTCAGGACTGCTGGATCCCCAAAATATTTAGTTATTGATTAAACCCTAAACATTTTCCGCTGTGACATTTGCCTTCAGTGTTCTAAGTAGTCTTTATTTGGTCATGGGATATGCCACTTTGCAGAACAGTGTATATTCAATTATGGAAAGTTAACCAGATTATCTGCTAGGTAAACTATTGTTTTTGGCCTTCTGAGTTTAAGGCAGCCATCATCTCCTCGTGTAACCTCGTGAATATCCACATAACTTTTGCAAACCACGGGCATTTTGACTTTGAGATGTAGAAAAACGCAATAACGAGTCTTGACACCCTTTCAGCGTTCTGTAGGATTATTGTCGCTTTTGGTTAAGTAAAAATTGATTAGATATGCTTAGATCATTGCTGGCCGCCATCTGGACTAATGGCACATCTAGTTAGTTACTGTGGTTCGATGTTTTCTTTGTATACTTCTACAATAAAACCTGAGCCCATTTCCATCTTTTGCAGTGATATATCTACTGTTTAAGTCAGTACTAATCAAGTTGTTTGATCTGTTTGCAGCCATTGCAACAGTTGTGACCGTGGCGGAGATTCTGAAAAACAACGGTCTCGCTGTTGAGAAGAGTTAGAACTTCTTTCCTAGTACTGCAGATTACGTCTCTTCGAGTCATCGTCTCATCTTGATCAACATTGCTGTCATGGTCATTCCACAAGATTAATTGTTCTGCAGTCTGAACCCCCTGTAACCTTGACCTGTGTAGAGATTAGTACATCTATTGTGGAAATAAAGATGCGTCCTAGATGCTAATTGAGAGGCTGCAGCCCACAAGCCCATCAATTAGTACATCTATTGTGGAAATAAACGACGAATTGAGAGGCCGTCCGCTCCAAAAGGCTAAGGTCAGAGAAGATTAAAGCCTTGTTTTAATGCCGGTGTGGCTCATTTCTTGTTCTGTCAATATGTTCGTTCTTAATGTATGCAGTTCTTTTATTTGCTGAGAATGAAAACTGAATTTGAACTCGATCCCCACAGATTGAGATAGTGGTTGGAAAGAGTGACAAATTTGATGAGTTGATGGCTGCTGCTGCGGAAGAGAGGGAAGCTGGAGATGACGAGGAGCAGGCTTGAAAAAGAGCAGTAGCAACCAGTGGCTGTTGCTGTGCTTTGTTAGTGCTGTTTAAAACTGCATGCATGAGAGATGGCATGCGTTCTTGTTCAACTTATGTTTTTATGGCAGATTGGGTAAACTCATTGGCTGTCCGATGATGATTTATTTGCATTTTAGACAGCTTTTCCATTTGTTTCTCCGGTTATATTGCTGACTGAATGGGTGTCCTTTGTTCGTTGCTAATCTGGTGACTCTATGGTGTGAATGTACACGCTGTTGCTCCATAAGCAATTTGGCGAATTTTCGATTGCTACCGTGCTGCTAGAGCTGTGAAATTCCATGTGTATTCTGCAAGTTTGTTCGGAGAAACCAGTAAATGTTAAACGTGTGGTTGCTATCAGGAAATGTTAAGAGTTAAAAGCTTATTTCCGGCCCAATTTATAAGTTGCTTGGACGTAGCATGAGCTGCACCAGGTGTAGACGAGAAGAAGAGCCGAGCCGAGCCGAGCAAAGAGGAGGATGGCTACCAACGGGCACTACTGCCGCTACGACTCGCCATCCATCCTGCCGCTCCATGGACAGCACGGCCTGCCGCTGCAGCTGCAAATCGCAAGAAGAGGACGAGGACGAAGGCGACCGAGCTTGCAGGTGGCCGCGTCGGCCAGCGGCGCGCAGGTGGAGTCCCTGAAGGCGGCCACGGACGCCGAGTTCTTCCAGCCCTCCGACACCAGGCCCATCATGCTCTTCGACGGTGCGTAGTACTGAAACCTTCCTTCCTTCCACAATTCACCTCTCATATTGGGCAATCGCATATCCCCAAGTCAATTGATCGCAAGCAAGTCGGCTTCTTGTCTATGTGCAGGCGTTTGCAACCTTTGCAACGGTGGCGTCCGGTTCGTGCGGGAGAATGACCCCAACAAGTCCGGCCGTGCTTCTTCTTGTACACTTGTAACACTGATTCAGCATTCGCTGTTCAGCAAGATTGAATTGCTAATACGCACGACTTTGAATTGCTAATACGCACGAGTAATTGATTTTTCATCAAGCAGAAGCATCAGGTATATTCCTCTCTAGGGCGAGTCGGGGAGGAAGCTTCTGCAGAGGTCAGGGAGAGCCCCTGACGACATCTTGAGTGTTGTTCTTGTCGAGGACAGGTAACTGACTGCCACCTCCAAGAATCGCGCTTAGTTAATCAGTGATTTATCGATCAACATTAGTCGTGAACCAAGTGTTATTTTTTGTTGTGCAGGTCCTACATCAAGTCTGAAGCAGTGCTGGGGATAATGGAGTACCTCAACCTGCCTTTCCCTCAGCGCGCCATCTTCCTGAAGTTTGTCCCTCTGTAAGCTCCACCCCGCGCCGCGCAGCTCAATTTCCATGCACCATGGCATGCGTTGCGCTATCAATTGATCCATTTCACAACGGCGATGCAATTCGTTCCTACTAATTATGCCGTGATAATTATTAATTAGGTTTCTGAGGGACTTTGCGTACGGCATTGTTGCAAACAACCGGTACGGAGTGTTTGGCCGCTCCGAGTCAGAAGCATGTGAGATATTGTGAATTGCTGCCCCAACACCTCAATACTTTCCTTATATATATGTTCATACATTATGAAATTGTAGACATGATATCACATGAACCATCAATAGAATCAACTTAGTTTCGTACTACTTCTTTTCAAGGCCCTCAGCTAAGCAAGAATTGTACTGCTGCTTAGCTGCATGTCTATGTATGATTAACAATGGATAGACTAGTTATCAAGGGTGTGAAAACTTTACTTTTGGTACCACCATGCCCGCAGTGGTTCCATGGGCGTTTAAAACAGACGCATTTGCTGGGGTAGTATGGTTCCCCCAAGAGAGGTTCACATCTCTGAGATAGATGCCTTGGCAGTGCACACTTTTGCAGCAAAAAATTTTGATGGCCTGTTGCCTGGAGGATGTCCCATGGACGTTGATAAATCTTACGTCGCTTATAGCCACACCACCATCCTACAAAAACAATCAAGTGCAGGCAAATTTCAACCTTTATTCTTGAGGATGGGTTTCCTGAAGTGATCAATGTGTTGATGAATTTAGTAGATTTCACCTTTAGTGGACAATTTCCTCGAGGACAATAGAACTGGTCGATGATAATAGGATTTTGGACTCCAGTCATGTTGATATTCTGAAAAAGAAAACCATTTGCATAGCCCTTCCCTCCCTGCATTCATAACTTCATATATTAGGGGGGCATGGCTATGTATGGCCTATGGTTTACAGAGAGCATATAATTTGTACAAAACTACAAATACATGCAAGGCACATAGATGCGCAAGATGTATTGTTGCTGCCTAGTTCTTACCTGCCACGATTTGATCCTTACACCGTTCATAGTTCCAAAGAAGCTGCAATTGGATACTGTAATTCGTTCCACCTGTGCTGGTGGGTCTGCTCCAAGGCTTCCCACACTGCATAAGATCAGAAAGTTGCTTAGCTCAATGTGTGTTACTAGAGAAGAAATTGATCAGTACATAGTCATCACAGGTCTGCATATGCATGATTGTACATTTGTACCTGATGCCATGACCAGGTCCACATGTGCTTTTAGTGATTGTAACGTCAGTGGTGTTTGATAGAATTGATACACAGTCGTCTCCTGCATTTGTCCAATGTCAGCATTCATACACATTTCAGGCCATCATCCCTTCATTTGCGGGATGACCTGTTGTCCATGCAATTATATATACAATGATCTATATCTACACAGTGAAAGGATTGTACCAGTTCGGATAAAGCAATACGAGATGCGCACATGGTTGGAAATCGCCATGGTAATGCCGTCTGTGTTTGGGCTATCACCTGGTGCGGTAATGGAGACCTCGTACACACGCACATGGCTGCACTGGAACAGGGTCATGTGCTTGTTTGGGCTGTTCTTCAGATGTATCTTTCTCACCCATAGACTGTTACACCGTACGAATGCCAGTAACTGAGTTGCATGTACAAGCATCAGTTTCACATACAGATGTCTACCTGACTAGTTTCAGACTGAATTAAAAGGAGATATTGTGTATTTGTGTGGTACTTACAATAGGCCGGTTGTTGCATCCCTGTCAAAATGAGAGAGATAGATCAGATTGTTGTCAATGAATAGAGGAAGAAGCAACTGCTATCTGCTGAAGCCTACCTTTTGGTTATAGCAAGTCCACCATATGGCACCTTTGCCGTCAATCTGGCCATTCCCTTGCAATGTCAAGTTGTCGACACTGCGGAAGGTCAGAAGGTTGACTGCTTTTGTTGTCCAAATGTAGCTTGGTGCCACGATATTCCCGTCCAGCTGCAGAACACAAATTCAGTTGTCTTGCTTCTTGTGGGTTGTTACAGATTAATTCAGGATGGCCAAATTGTCGATGTTACCTGTATGGTAATTGGTGACTTGCATGGTCCCTGAAATTCAATTTGGCTCAACAAGAATGTCCCTCCAGGGATGACCAAGATTGGCCAGCTGCTATCGTTGCAAGCTGCTTGCCATGTCTTCAAGAATGCCTTTTAGCAGAGAAGAAAGTGGGCAAAATAAGAAATCTAAGAAGCGATGTGATGAAGCAATATGGAAATTCAGAATCATGGGGTTGTGCTGTTACCTGTGCATTATCTGTCTTGGCATCCCCGGCAGCATGGAAATCGAAGACGTTGTATATTTGTCGATTCCCTGCTGCTGATCGAATGACCAATACGAACAACAGCACAAAGATATGTTTTGCTGCAATCCTCTGCCATTTGAAGATTCGTCAAGGAAATAACATAGTTGATAAGAACAAAGCTGCATATAGTTTTGAGCTGGTGAACAATGGTGAAAACTAACACATACCATGATTTACAGTGCCACTATGATTAACACACTTTGGCTTGATTGAAGACGAGCTTTGGAAGCACTCTAGCACAGGGGATGATATGATGCACTCTTCTTCTAGTGTGTGTGTATATATACAGACACTAACACACTTGTGAATAACCCTTCATATTAACCGCGTGAGATCTCAAACCTCCATCTTAGTAATGCATTGAAAATTCTTTGACTGTTATTGATATTTGTTCAAGTTCAGGTAAGCATTTATAGGCTCAATGCAGAGCTTTCCATTCAAAAAAAGATGTAGAAGATTACTGCAATGAGGCTATGAGCATATCTACCGAGAATGCCATGCAGTAATTTTGCTAGTGTGTCATCTGTCTGTCACACAGAAATCCTGTTTAGGTATTTCCAAAACTAAATTGTGCTCCTTTCTAGAATGAGTTTAAGACTCCGGTTTTGGCATATATATATATATATATATATATATATATATATATATATATATATATATATATATATATATATATATATATATATATATATATATATATATATTAGAGAGTAACGTGGTCTAGGAAGAGGATTTCGGTTGTGGTGGTTAAAGCGAGCAAGACGTCCCAGAGGCCGTCCAATCATGAAATGAACGGATTGGATGGAGCGGTCTGCATAGTTAGGATCTTCTAGAGTTAAACTTCAGTGGAGTTTTGTGGATTTCATATGATCTTGGTAATTCATTTTTTTTTTCAAACTAGTGGCGGATCTTTTTTTCTCCTCTATTTTTGAGTGGAAGTGGAGAGCTTTATTAGCATCAACAACGGTACAATCACTTCGAAGGGATCCAAAAAATTATTAGTGATATTCTATTTCGTAGCCAAAGATAATTGGTATAGTCCTCTGGGTATAACTATATATTTAGTCTATCTATATACTTATATTCCCTATGACATACAAAGTATCCTCGGCGAGCTTAAGAGGCTACGAAACTAGTAAAGAAGCGGCATATAGTGCGAAGATTACCAGGGGTTCTGGGACTGATCATTATATTAAGAAGATACTTGGTGGTACTTTTGTCATGTCTAATAAAAAGGCATTGTATTGTCCTATGCTTGGTATTCTTACACTCAAGGTTTTTCTGAACAAGTAATAAAATACGACTTTCTGCGAAGAGTTGTTTCCACTTCACATGTTTATCCGAGCAGATTATGCTACATGGGGAACTTATTTAAAACTTATATTTATGCAATGGAACCTAACTCAAAGATTGTGTGTATAAAAGGAAGAGTGTAATTACAATAACCCAATTAAAATGGACATTAAATTTCTTGATTTTAATCTATAAGGTTTAATTAACATTATTCCTTACTTTAGTGAGGAAAGAAGATAAACACTTAAGTTCTAAAACAGGGCAGGGAGGTTACAATAGCGACTTCCTCGTAGACAAATTTATAATCGTAAGAACAATGCAAGAGCACAAGAACAGAATAATAGATTGAACACGGAGATACGAGGAGACTTATGTCTTCTCTTTATTGTTCTTCTGTAAAACTGTAGTACAATGGTTGAGGGTCCCCCTTTATATAGTCTACTAGGAGGATGAGGAGCCCATCATGGTCCAGGTCTGTCTGGCCTATGCCCAGTTTCTTAACACTCCCCCTTGGGCACTCATTCATCATGTTCATGTCTCGTCAAAACTATATAAAAACTCAGTGAAAAAATTTAGAGAAAGAGTACATGAAACACGTTCTGATGTGCTGCACGAATTGCCTCATTAAAAACCTTAACCGAAAAACTTCAGTAAAACTCATCAAAGGAAAAAAAAAAGTGTACAGTCCACCCAATTTCATTTAATCTCCAGGATTTATTCTTTGGGTACTCGATCATCGTGATCAAACTTTAATAAAGAGTTCGTGAAGATCCCCCCCCCTGAATTATGCACTTGTCTAAGTCTCATCATTCCAATTCTACGTCTGCATCTTTCAAAGCTAGACGCTTGAAGTGACTTAGTGAATAAATCTTTCAGATTTTCACATGACTTAGTATGCAGTACTTTAATTTTGTTCATCTTTTGCAATTCATGAGCATAGAAGAACTTGTGGTTGATATGCTTTGTGAGAGGACTCTTCACATAACTCATCTGCACTTGTGCAACACAAGCTGCATTATCTTCATATATAATAGTGGAGGTTTGCGCGGGTATTCAATCCACACGATCTTGGATGTGGTGATTCATCCGTCAAAGCCAATAACATTCTCGCGAGGCCTCGTATAGTGCTATGATTTTTGAGTGGTTCGTTGAAGTAGATACAAGACTTTGCTTAGACGATTTCTATGAAATTGCAATTCCACCACATAGGAATACATAACATGTTTAGACTTAGCTGTATGTGGGTCTGACAGGTACCCAACATCTACATAGCTAGTCATAGTTAGGTCTTGGTTCTTTCTGTAGAACATACCAAGATCTTTGCTTCCTTAAAGGTATCGGAAGATATCCTTTATCCCCTACCAATGCCTTTTGGTAGGTTCTGCACTATATCTTACTAATATGTTCACGACAAATGTAATATCTGGTCTAGTATAATTTGCTAGATACATGAGTGCTCATATTGCACTTAAGTATGGGAATTCCGGTCCCAGGATGATGCGGCAAGAATATCTTCAACGAATGTTTCTGATTTTTATTGTTTAACACTTGATCGAAACAATGGGTATGACATTATCAAGGCTGCTGTAGTACATGGGGACGTTACGCATGCTGTTCACAGCCAAGGAAAGAAAACTGCATGTATGCATGTTATACTTGAGCGGTGCATGGAGTCAAGCCATTCATACACATGTGCACGCATGCATTTGGGTGTGTTTGATCCAGGAGGAGGTTATGTAGTGCACATCAAAGAGTTTGAGTTCCTTGAGTTCAACATTGGTACGTTTAGGTAAGGACACTCGGATTTGTTTGATAAAAAGGAGATCATTTTGGTCAGGAGATTACATCTATGTTTTATCTTTTCCCTGTGCAATCTTGGATGGGGGCCACCAAGTCGACCGAAGCCAGTTCAATAAGGAGAGATGACACACTAGAAGTTAATTTGGAAATTAATTGTAATAGGATAGTTTAAATCTATTTATAACAATTAGAGTAGTTTAAGTTTCAAATTAAAGTAGAGTTAAAAGCATATTACTATTCATGGGGACTATTCACTCAACTCGGATAACTGTTCACGTGTACTATTCCAAATTGGTTACTGTTCATCAAGACTATATATTTAGAGGTAGAGCCTCATTGTAAGCAAGTTAGAGTTGAAGAAAATATAGAAAAGTCATATGTTTATGTTGCACATAATGAATACATGCGTTTCAAAATTCCCATCTAGAGTTTTGTGATTGCGTGAATATTGAAGGGTGGTTTATTTTCCAAGATCCGTGATTCCTTGTGGATCATCTCATCAATTCGTAGCATCCTCAATTGCTTACGGTTTGGTGTTGTTCTTCGGGTTTGATTTTGTTTCTCTCTTCAAATTGATTCAACATCAACCAAGTATCATTACTTGCTTTGGAGATACACTTGTTTTTCCTTTTTACCGAATCAAGAAGGAGGAAAGCTAGGGCTTTGCTTTAATCAAGATTGAAATACAAGTACCGTGAAAGATTGTGTCATATTACGCATCAACACACGTTGATCCATATCACAGGACTTCCTCCCCTCTTCTCTAGGTCTGTACGGATCCTTATCTTGTTGCAAAGATCTCCCAACCATTGACACTTTCGAAGGGTATGCCTTTTCAAAGCCAAACCTTTCTAACACCTTCTGAGTGTAGGTTGACTAATACACTAACATCCCTTCAGGGGTATGCTCAAGCTGCAAGCCTAGTCAATGTTTGGTTTTAACCAAATCTTTCATTTCGAACTCCGACTCCAGGTAAGAGCTTGCTTCCTTACTTTCTTCTAAGGTTCCGATGATATTCAGATCATCTTACACTGAGATTATACTAAATTCATTCTGAGATTGTCGTATAAATACTTAGATACAATCCTCATTGTCCGTGTAATCTTTCTTACATAGAAAATCGCTTCAAGCGATTATACCACATCCTGCCTGATTGCTTAAGTCCGTACAGTGACTTTCTGAGTTTCATACTATACAGATTTCTATTTACTCTGTCTTGGTTCAAGACAGGGATACATTCATTTACCTTCATATAAATATCCGAATCCAATATTCCATAAAGGTATGCGGTTACCACATCCATCAATTTTATTTCTAAATTCAAGTTTACTGTCATTGATATTAAATATCTAAAGGTAGTTCTACCCATGATTGGGTAATATGTTTCTTCATAATCAACTCTTGATCGTTGAGTGAAACCTTGTGCAACTACTCTTGCTTTATATCTTACAACTTCATTATTTTCATTTCTTTTCGAACAAATATCCACTTATACCCTATGGGGTGCACATAGGGAGATGTGTGGCTTACAGGCTCAAAACATCTCTTTTATTCAGAGATAATAATTCTGCTTCTATTGCGTTCTTCCAATCTTCCCAATCTCTTTTCTTATATTCAGCGAACGATGCAGACTCTGGATCAAGATCGATGATTGTGGTAATTTTCTTTGCAAAATAAATATCGACATTGCTATTGTCCTATTTATAGATTATCTCATGGTCACATAATTTATAGTTATTTCTTTATGTGGTGATACTTATAATGCTTCTATTTGCTCACTATTGCTTCCAATTACGTGGGTAAGTCCATTTAGTTTTTTAGCTCCGATGTGTGCGCACACATCCATGCTGATATCTACATCCGTGGGAATATTTAAATTCGGTATGCCTTTTACTGAAGGTTCTATACTAGTGCCAGGTCTCAACTGGCACCCCTCTGGTTCTGGGGAACTTCGGTGATCGGCTGTGTCAAGTCATTCTTATCCTTTTTTTCACCAGGTGTCCTCGGTTACTTCAGATTCGAGGGGCCAGAGTTCTCATCCTTTCTGAGGCCTTAGGACGGGATTAAGGATACCTTCATCGGTATTTCAACCCTCTTTGGTGCATTGTGTACATGCATATGCGACTTGGTTACACTCTTCAAATCACTAAAGAGTCAGATAATTGATTCGCTAATGCTTGCAAATCAATTATCTTCTGAACTTCAATTATCTCTGGACTTCTCTATTTGCTTCACTAGTACGCGAGTCATGTGCATGGATTCCCATGGTTTGCCATATATTTTCCGATATTTTTCATCAAGGGGTTGATTTCCTCCCCTAATGATGAGAAACAATCCTCATCAAATATGCTATCAGCGAAGCGGGCTGTATGCAAATCTCTAGTCATGGGGTCCAAATACCTGATTATGGATGATGTCTCATAACCAATGTATATTCCAAACTTTCAGAGAGGGCCCATTGTACTTCACTGTGATGTTGGTATAGGTACATAAACCTTGCAACCAAATATGCGAAGATGATAAATTTTCAGTGCTGACCCTTGCGCTAGTTGCAAAGATGAATGGATGTTATATACCGGTGGTTTAAAATTGATGAGAGTTGTTGCGTGCAGGACTATGTGTCCCCAACATGTAGTTGATAAATTACAATTTTGTAAAATCTTCTAGTCCATTCTGAGTGTGGGCATGCGGTACAGAATACTCAACTTCAATTCTCATTTGCATGCAATAATCATCAAATGCCTTTGAAGTAAAATCTCTAGTGTTGTCCATTCTGATGGACTTCACATGATGATTTGAGAAATTATTGTTCAATTTTAACTATCTGTGAGACTAGCTTTGCAAAAGCATAGTTTCTCGTAGACAATAAACATACATACGACCATTTCAAGGAAGCATCGATGAGTACTTTAAAATACCTAAATGGACCTAACAGGGGATGTATAGTACCGTAAATATCTCCCTGGATACGGTCCAGGAATGCAGGGACTTCATCCTTCACTTTTAGAGTAGAAGGTCTAGTAATTAGTTTCCCAGTGGCATATGCGGGGCACACAAAATCTTTCTAATTCGAAAAATTCTTTACATTGATATTATGTCCCTGTGAATTGTTAATTATCTTTTTCATCATCCTAAGACCTAGGCGGCATAATCTATCATGCCCGGGATAGAAAAGTTCAGAGCTTCTAAATACTGTTTTTAGAGCAGTATAAGCTGCAAGTGCCTTAATATTAGTATATTATAGCCTAGTTTTATATGAAGGAAGTCGTTCTAATACTCTTTTCCACTTTCTTCACACTTTGTAATCAGAAAGTATTCCTTATCATATTCTTCTTCAGTCTCTACGTGGAAATCGTTAGCGCGAATATCCTTGAGAGTTCTAGTCGATTCTAGGTACAACAAGACTTCTTTAATGACCAAAGTTGTGCCCATCTGGAGTATAATTGTGGCCCTTCCTGAGACTATTATATAAGCATCACTGCCCGCGATTGTCGTAAGACTACTAGCATTCTTACTGATCGACTGAAGAAAATTCATCGCTCAAGGTGGTATTCATTGTGCCACTATCCGCTAAGCATATTTCCTCCATAGGGCACCACACGCATTCTAATACTTCAAATAACAAAACATAACTTGCTATTATAAATACATAAAAAATAAGCTTTGTTGGACTTATCATAAGAAGTTTAATGATTTTCTCTCTAGAGCTTACAACCATTATTCAAAGTTCCATCACAATCATAAACTGCAAATAACTGTAAAATAATCTAAGTGTAATGCGTGCACTAGATCAAATCAACGAAGTATGTAGAAACTCCTACATGAATCTGCTCCATGGCGATCATCTCCTCTTGGAAAACTACGGCTGCGCCTGCTGCGATATCCAAAGGAGGGGTGATGGGGGCTGCTATTGGACTGTCCACATCTATGAGTGCAACTAATGGGTGTGGATCATTTGTGCCTGTAATGGCGAGGTGTGCCTCATGTTGTCCTATGCCCTTCTTCTTAGACTAGAAAGCATCAATAACGTGCTGCGACCCACGACCTTACCCTTCTTGCCCCTCTTATTTGGGAGAGGCTTCCTCACCTTGTAGCTACTAGCATTGGCTTCATGGCGGCATTGCTATTAGGCGGTTGTGAGATATAGTTCTTCCTGAGAACATCATCTTGAGCTTCTACAACTTGCATGATGTCAATCAATTCGGCATACTCCTTGTAGTCGTCTAGATGATAGTTGCGTACGGATTGCACCGCATTCGGGTGAAAGGTAAAGAGAGTCTTCTCAATCTTCTGCTCATCTGTGATTACCTTACGACAGAGTTAAAGACTGATACAAATTTTATACAAATTCTGACCATGCTGGGCCAGCTCTTTCGAACTTCTGGTTCGTGATGCCAGTCATCTACATATTTATTCAAAAAGTTTATAAGATTACTGCTTGTAATTTGCATAAAATGGTTGCAAAATTCTCATAATGTTCTTCGAACTCTCGGTTTGTGATCCCGTATTTTCTATGCATTTATCATGATTTACTGCTATTTGCATTGATTAAAAGCAATATTAACAATCACAGATAATCAAAACAGTAAATACAATACATAAATTGCATAGAAATAATAATAACAACAAAGTTAAACATGCTTTAAATGCTAAAACTGATTCAACATTTGAATTCCCAAGGCCTTTTCTGATGGAATATGAATTTTCTGCTAATTCTGTAATTTTCAAGGTCTAAACCGCTAATTTTCTGTTCTAAAATTTTTTTTTGCATATTTTTTAGAATTTCCGATGGCCTTTTTGCAAAGTTTGGATTTCTTTCTTTTCCTGATTTTTTCTTTGGATAACTGGGCCGATTTTGGCCCAAGTTTCTTGGTGCGCTCGGCCTTTCCCGGCCCACTTCGCCGGTTCAAGAGGCGTTGAGGGGTAGGGTTTCCCTACCGCTATTCACCCGAGTTGCGGCGACGAGCGGTTCGTGCGGGAGCCGGTGGCCGGTGCGGGCAAGATGGCGCAGGCAACCGACGGCGTGCGGGTGAGCCGAATGGCGGCATGAGGGCTTTACGTGGAGGCGACGGCGTTGTGGGCGTGGCGGTGTGAGGGGCAGCGTGTTTGTGGCCCAAGGCGGCTGCAGGCCAGGAAAAGGTGGTGCGGTTGTGTGGGGAAGCCAGTGGCGCGTCTGCGGGACAACGACGTCGTCGGTGAACACACGGCTCGGCGGCTTCGGTAAACCGCAGGGCAGCGTCTGCGAATCGCGGTCTTGACGGTGGGCGCCTCCTGCGGTCTCTTGGTGGCGATCTTGCGTCTGCAGAAATGGTTGTGGTCGAAATTAGACTGGCACAAGATGATAGGTGTTGGCGCTTTGAAAAACTGAAGATGTGTCTTTTAAATAGTTTTTTTTATTTTGCTTCTTGATCTAGTAGTCTACTTCTTTTGTTGGGTTCTCGCATTTGAGATTCCTATTCTTCTTCAGTTGACTCGGTGTTCATTCTAAGAAAAATAGAAAACAAGTTATAATGAGAGAGACCTTTTCGGTTCTCTAAACAATAGGATGTAATAAAACGATATTTTTATAATATTTTCAGACGTTGGTTGTATGACATCTCTGTTATTTTTTGTAATGGAATCCGGGTTTTCATGTTTGAAAAAAAATACTAATAATTCCCAACCCACGAGACTGCCGTGGGAGAAACATTTTAAAAAAAAAAAATTACCAAAAAAACTCAAAATTTGGGGCATTCCGAGAATTGAACTCGGGACCTCTCGCACCCTAAGCGAGAATCATACCACTAGACCAAATGCCCTCAGTGATGCTGCTATTCCCCGAATATTTATTTATCAGATAATCATTGTGGTTCTGCTGGTCTTCATCCGTACCACTAACATAGCCTGCCTGTTTGTCTGGGGACCTCACCTCTGGGTCCAATGCTACCCTTTTCAGCTTAATTTATCCTCTGTTGCTGTCTCCTTCATTAACCGCAGCTGATGCCGACTCGTAATGTATACGACTGAATGATTGATGGTAAAAGTAAAACACATGCAAATCAAACCTGCTTCTTCCATGTCCCAGTAAAATACGAAATGCATTCAATCAATCCCCACCACACAATGCATGACTGCATCTTAAGCACAGGATTCTGGAACGGGAATACAGTACAGAAAAGTGCGATAACCCAAACAATTAAATTAAGTTAAATAACGTTATTCAATCGGTAATTAACAATGGAACTCAGCCTCTGAACTCTGAAGAGATAGTAATAGATTGGGACGGTTTTGTAATCTCATTTGCTCGCTCGATCGGATCTGCTGCTCCTTTTTCTTCTTTCTCTCCTCTCACCATCACCGTCCTGCCCACCCAGCCCAGCCGGACTCCGATCATTCGATCATCCTTACCTGGTATTGGTAAGCCCCTCTTAAGTCTTAATCTCTCTCTCTCTCTCTCTCTCTCAGTGCTTAAGCTAAAGGCAATAGTAGTGCTGCTGCTTCCCGCAGTCAGATCTGCAGTTCTTGTCACTTGTCGTCGGTGCGTTTCCCTTCCCTTCCTTCGTGTACTAGTCTACGCCGTGCTGTACTTGGTGCTCTGGTTAAGGTGGTGTCCGCGCAAGCGCGGCTGCTGTTGCCTAGAGCGCGGAGGAGGAGGAGGAGGAGCGGAGGGATCCTTCGTCATGGCTCAGATCTTGCTCCATGGCACGCTCCACGCCACCATCTTCGAGGCTTCCTCGCTCTCCAACCCGCACCGCGCCAGCGGCGCCGCCCCCAAATTCATCCGAAAAGGTACTCCTCCTCTCACTTTTATTTTTCCTTTTTGCCCTTTTTTCTTTTCCGCTACCAGCCTAGACAGATGCCGAAGCCGAATCGACCCATCTTTACCATGCGCAACATAACTTGACATGCCTGATGCTGCTATGCTAGTATACAGTGATGAAATGATGTGATTAAGGAACAAGAATTGAAGATACGTGTATACCGAGATTGGCCTGTGTCGTTGATCACTTCTTGATTACCTGAATTACCACTAGTCCGAATCTAGAATTTGCTGTATGTAAAGTGTGCTTGTGATCATGTCACCTAACATGCCTCTTCTTGTTCTAACACACCGAGCTCATGTGAACAGCTCGTCGAGGGGGTCGAGGACACCGTGGGTGTCGGCAAAGGCACCACCAAGGTGTACGCCACCATTGACCTGGAGAAAGCCCGCGTTGGGCGCACCAGGATGATGACCAACTAGCCTGTCAATCCTCGTTGGTAAGAGTCGTTCCACATCTAGTGCGCGCACCCGCTGCCGACGTGATCTTCACCGTCAAGGTTGATAACCCGATCGGAGCATCGCTTATCGGGAGGGCTTACCTGCCCGTCCAAGAGCTTCTGGGTGGCCAGGAGATTGATAGGTGGCTTGAGGTCTGCAATGACAAGCGTGAGCCTGTTGGTGAGAGCAAGATCCATGTGAAGCTTCAGTAATTTGACATTTCCATGGACCACAATTGGGCGAGAGGTGTACGGAGCACCAAGTACCCCGGCGTTCCTTATACCTTTTTCTCGCAGAGGCAAGGATGTAACGTTACCCTCTATCAAGATGCTCATGTTCCAGACAACTTCATTCCCAAGATTCCGCTTGCTGATGGCAAGAATTATGAGCCCCACAGATTCTGGGGGGACATCTTTGATGCCATCAGCAATGCTCAACATTTGATTTACATCACTGGCTGGTCCGTGTACACTGAAATCAAATTGGTTAGGGACACCAATCGTCCAAAACCTGGAGGAGATGTTACTCTTGGGGAGTTGCTCAAGAGGAAGGCTAGTGAAGGTTTTCGGGTTGAATTGGAGTGACAGGACTTCAGTTGGCTTGCTGAAGAGAGATGGTCTGATGGCCACACGTGATGAGGAGACTGCAAATTACTTCCATGGCGCGGACGTGCACTGTGTCCTGTGCCCTCGTAACCCTGATGATTCAGGCAGCATTGTTCAGGATCTGCAGATATCAACTATGTTCACACACCATCAGAAGATAGTAGTTGTTGACCATGAGATGCCAAACAAGGACTCCCAGCAAAGGAGGATAGTCAGCTTCGTTGGTGGCATTGACCTTTGTGATGGAAGATACGACACTCAGTACCATTCCTTGTTTAGGACACTTGATACTGTCCATCATGATGACTTTCACCAGCCAAACTTTGTGACTGCATCTATCAAGAAAGGTGGTCCAAGAGAGCCATGGCATGATATTCATTCACAGCTGGAAGGGCCGATTGCTTGGGATGTTCTCTACAATTTCGAGCAGAGATGGAGAAAGCAGGGTGGTAAGGATCTCCTTGTACAGCTCAGGGATCTTTCTGAAATTATTATCCCCCCGTCTCCCGTCATGTTCCCAGAGGACAGAGACATATGGAATGTTCAGCTCTTCAGATCCATTGATGGCAGATGGACCAAGTGGATACGCAGCATCCTATCAACCAGCAAAGCACATATACTCATCAATGGTATGGTAGGCGAACAGGTTCATTACAAATGAGGTGTACGCCAAGGAGACCCCCTCTCTCCATATCTCTTCATTCTAGTAGCTGAATAAAGCAGGCTACAAACAATGGCATAATCTCACCCCCGCTAGGCATACAAGGATTTTCACCAATCTTACAGTACGCAGATGACACTGATTTTATTAAAAGGTACAGTGCAACAAATGTCGGTTCTCAAGAAATTCCTATACACATTCTCTTGTTTCTCAGGATTAAAGATAAATTATCACAAGAGCACACTCATACCAATTCATATGTCAAATGAAGATGCAAATACGGCAGCTGCCATCTTACAATGTCCTATCAGCTCCCTACTATGTAACTATCTAGGCCTTCCTCTCGCTACGAACAAAATTCCCCACAGTCTGCTACAATCGATAATTGACAAAGTGGATAGAAGACTAGCTGGTTGGACCACAGGCCTCCTGTCTTGGGGAGGTAACAATGATCAACGCCGTACTATCAACCATACCAACATACTACATGAGCTGCCTCAGGTGACCGAATCGTAGTATTGATGCCATTGACAAAATTCGAAGAGCATTCCTTTGGCGAGGAGACAAGAAAATGAATGGAGGTCACTGTCTTGTTGCCTGGACGACTGTCATTTTGCCAAAAGAACAAGGGGGATTAGGACTAAGAGACCTCAGACTTCACAACCAAGCTTTACTTATGAAATTTGCGGCAAAACTATTGTTTAATCATACGGACCCTTGCTTCCAATGGATAAGAATGCGTTATATCCAAAATCACATACCGACACAACCTCGCCCTAGAGACACAACAATCTGGAAAACAATATCATCAGTAATACAGGTAACAGCTCAATTGACAAAAGTGGTCATTGGTAATGGAACACATACAATGTTTTGGAAGGATAACTGGACGACAATGGGACGATTTCAACTCAGTCTACCCACCATATTCACCTTTGCGACTCATCCAAACTGCTCAGTCTGATCGCAATTTAAGGATAACAATTGGACGATATCAATGCAACCAGTCCTTTCGCAACAAGCTACTTCAGAATATCAAGTACTGCGAGTTTTTTTATCCATCCAACAACTGCAATCGGATATTTTGGATAAAAGGATAGCCCTATCAACCATGGCTGCACCGACTACATCGACTTTTTGCAGGACCTTATAATTTTATGGCTTAGAATGGCCAACAATGGACTACACTTGGAATCGATCAATACTACACAGCTGCAGATTCTTCCTATGGCTAGCGTTCAAAGGACGATTGAACACCAAAGATAACATGGCAGTTAAACATTGGACGCAAGACTCGCACTGCGACATCTGCCCTGCAACGAAACGATTGATCATATTATTTTACGCTGCAAGCCTGCAGACGGTCTCTAGAGAAAATTAGTGCTTACAGAAGAAGCAAACTCATCTCAGAAAATACTACAATTTTCTGGAAAAGACTATGATAAAGGATAAAATTTTCCGAAAATTTTGGTCAATTTGTTTTGCTGCCTGCGCGTATTCGTTATGGACTCTAAGAAATAACCGCATATTTCAACAATCTGAGGGCAATGCGACGGTACTACATCAGAAGATTCAAAAGCCTGATCACTCTCTAGCTGCACCGGGCCAAACCGGAGTATCAAATTGGTCTCCATTAATGGTGCCAACTCTTAGTATAATTTTTTTTGTGATCAACCCTGATAATATAATAGTCGTAACGTAGAGATTCCTATACCTTCTTACGTCAAAAAAAAATCCATTGATGGTGGCGCTGCTTTTGGCTTCCCTGATACTCCCGAGGAGGCTGCAAGAGCTGGTCTTGTCAGTGGAAAGGATCAAATCATTGACACGAGCATCCAGGACTTTATCTATATTGAGAACTAGTACTTCCTTGGAAGTTCCTATTGCTGGAAACCTGAAGGCATCAAGCCTGAAGGAATTGGTGCTCTGCATTTGATTCCTAAGGAACTTGCATTGAAGGTTGTCGGTTGTTATAAATATTGTGTATATATTGAAGAGGTTCAATGGACAATATATATAAGAGTACAAGAAGTATATGCTATATACAGATAATACAATACAAAAGAGTCCCTATTCTAACTCATGTTCTAACAACCCCTTCAAATACAAGGCGTATGCAATAACATTATATTTGGAAAGAGTTGACACTAAACTAGGGAAAATCTAAAATTCGAGTCTTGATAATATCGTCGTAGCATGCAGCTCTTGAAAAAATATGTCGATAAAATATCTCCTCCCATTCGGGGTCGTGTGACATCCCATAAAGCACAAGGTGTGGAAGCAAAGTCGACCACGGCAACACGACAAAGAAGATGAAACCAATAAATATAGAGAAAGCTATCAAGTCAAGCCGAATAGGAATAAATAGAAACATGGCGGCGTAGATCGTAGCTCAAGACGGCGGTGTCACAGTGCACAAGAAACGCAATAAAGGCACAATGCAAAAGAAGCGTGACGCAATGCACAAGAAGCGCAACAGAGGCGCAATGTGAAGAAGCGTGACACAATGCACGAGAAGCACAACGAAGACGCAGTGTGGGAGAAGCATGGCGGCTTTAAAAGCTTGAGCGGCAGATCTGTCGCGGCTCAAAGAAAAGAGTAGCGGCTGCTGCCATGAAAAGAGAAACATATACTTCTATGACTGATAATAAATTTGTAGACTCGCATGACTCAAACAAACTCAAAGATAAAGTGGTACGGACTTGGATGAACGCAACGAAAGAAAATGGTACAAAGAAAAAAAGAATTCAAATGTAACTAGCAGCAGATACTAACAGCAACAAGCAATCACATCTCTCCTCCAATCACCAATAGCAAGCATCAGCCCAAGACGAAACAATAGTAATGGCCCAGCCCATAAGTTTCCACCGATAGTAGCAGCACCATCACCATACTCGTCATAGTCATCGTAGTCGTGTCCAGAGACAACTTTGCGAGGCATTCTCCAAAGTAGCCAGGAAATAACCCCCACTGCAATCCTCCAGAGCGACGCAATAATCCACGCGGCGTATGAAACCGTGCAGAAACCCCAAGCCACCAGCGAAACACAAGGCAAGGAAGGTGGTGTGGCGCTGCACAAAGAAGCCAAGGAGAGAGGGCTGGTCACCCCACCACAGCAAATGGTAGATCTGGGTGGAGACGAGGCGAGGCAGAGGTAAGCCCAAAGTGGGAGACGAACCCACAAGCGGAGCAGCTGGGTGGTGCAGACCGAAGGAGATGCAAGAGCGTCGCTTGGGTGAAGGTGTCGCACGGACTCGAGCTTCCTTCTCGTCAAGCACGGCGACGGGTCGAAGACCGGCGAGGAAGAGCTTTCGATCTAGGGGAGCGCCAAGCAGCCGAAGCCATGGGAGAAGGCTCGGAGGCAACCCGATCCAGAGCGGCGACGCGGATCCGGACGAGCAGGCGATGCGCAAGCAACGAAGCAGAGCCGAACGAAGAACCGGCGACGGGGACGATTCCACCAAGCAGAGGTGGTGCGGATCCCGTCAAAGGAGGAGGTCGCCGTCGAAGGAGGAGGTCAAGCAGAGACGACGCCCCCAGAGCCGGATCTGAGGCAGAGGATGCGTAGCTGAGCAACGAGAGGCCGCCCTCGGGAGCGGAGATTGCTCCTCTCGGGGGCAGCGGCGACGGCGGCGGCGGAGGCTAGGACCTCCGCTTTGATACCATGTTATGAATATTGTGTGTATACTAAAGAGGCCCAATGAGCAATATATATATGAGTACAAGAGGTGTATACCATATACAGATAAGGCAATACAAAAAAATATATATTCTAACTACTATTCTAAGCTTGGGAACGTTTCACTGTTTATGTTGTGGTGCCAATGTGGCCTGAGGGTGTTCCAGAAAGTGCATCTGTACAAGCAATTCTGGACTGGCAAAGGAGAACAATGGATATGATGTACACTGACATCATACAAGCTCTCAATATGCACCCGAGGAACACCCAGAACCTGACACTGATTACATCCGGGCTCAAGAGGTTCGGAGGTTCATGATCTATGTTCATACCAAAATGATGATAGGTACTGACTCGGTTTTACTCATCCTTTGGGTTACATATTTGCATTAAATCTATCTTTGTCCGACGTAATTTTTGTTTACTTAAAGGTTCAAGCATGTCGGATGTAGTTACAGAGCATACTTTTCTGCCATACATATATTGGGAGCGCTGCATTGGTTTATCAGTTTGTAGTTGCATATGTCAGATACTCAGATTGATAGCAACTTGGTAGTCAGTTTTCCTTCCGGTGAGATAAGGGGAATCAATTGTTTAAAACCATAAAGAAGCAAAAAAAAAAAGAGTAAGGAATTGTCCTATGCTCTTACAATTCTATGTTCATTGAAGATTTCATACTGTTCTTGAGTCATTCCTTTTAAATGAATCAAAATAAATTCAATGTCCGGCTGTTGGTTATTTAATCCTGGTTGCAAAGCATTGATCAGCTGAATATATCGTTCTCTTGTGTGGTTCTGTTAGATCATGTGGCTAGGTCTAAAATATTTTAGCTGATGAATAATTGACAATGTTATTTACTGATATTATTTGAGACGTGTTGTGTTGTGTGGGTTTATGTCGGTCAAGTTGAGAAGAACTTGTGCTGGAAAAATATGTTGCTTTGGTCTTTGCAAGGCGATCGTGGTCTACGGTGGTAACTGAGAGATGGCTTGGTGCGAAGTCATAGTCCAGATGATCGAGGATGCTGGAGGAGGCGGTCGAGCTCGAGTTGGAGCGTATGAAGATTAAAGATAGATGATGCGTGTTAGAGCTATGGAGGTACGGTCTGGAGGCTACGACACGTTATATATTTTAGAGTATCTAAAATATGATATTTTATAATTAAATTACAAATCTATAGATTAATCCATGTTACTAGGCCGTATGTGGATAATTAAGGTTCAGAGGCTATAGAAGTATAGAAGATCATTACGGGCAATTAGGGATTTTGGGGGGCGCCGCCCTGTCTCCGCGGCGCCGTGCCGAACTTTTTCTACGGAGGCCGAGCGGCGCCGTGTGGAGCGGTCGGTCAGCACTCAGGAAATCAGACCAGGACGCGCGGTTCGGCGGCCGGACGGACATCAACCGTCAAGCCATCGGCTCGGCTGTACAAAGACGGCAATGTTTGGTTTTCCAGAATTTTTGGCCGATACGGCCGATTTTGATATCGTATTTGCGGTTTTGACCAGCCCGATATCGTATTTGCAGAATAATGAGTTGGCGCCGCCGGGCGCGCTGCGAGCGCAGCGGGCCGACAGCGTGCAGCGGCGCAGTCGGGCGCAGGCCGCCACCTGGCGCGCGTGGCGCCAGCGTGGCAGCGGCGCGCTGGCGCGCTGCCTGCGCGCCGCGCAGCGCCTTGCCCGGCCCCGCCCGGGCGTGGCTGCGAGGCGAGCGCACTGCGCTGCACAGAGGCCAGCAGCGCCCTGACAAGCCTGCGCCAAGGCCACACACATGCCAGCACGCCAGCAGCGAACGCATACATACGCGCCTCCTGACTGCCTCACATGCGCCATGTAGCAGCGCCATCGCCATCGGCCTTGCTGCGCGCAGGCGCGCGCGCCTGCGCCGCGCGCCACGCCAACGCCACGCGGCCACTGCCCTGGCCTTCACCACAATACGCCGGCGCCACGCCGCTACGCGCCACGCCAGCGCCAAGACAAGACTCGAGCCGCGCCGCCACAGATATATTGAGAGCGACCGCGCGATTTCATTTCGCGATCGTTCTTCCGCTAAGTTCATATTCGATCCACTCGCTCGCTCCTCTGCTCATTCTTTTCTTTTCATTCGCTTGCTCCTCGATTATATTTCAACGTTATTAACCGTAAATTAAATGTTCGCGGTAGGTTTATCGTAATTTTTAATTTAGCTACATTCTTCTATGTTTAATTAGCCACATTGTCGATAATGTTCGCTATGTATGTTTTGCTAGTCATGTCTCTCCGGAGCTACTAGAACAATTCTACGATGAGGACCACCGGCAAGTCAGGCTCACCATGGCGTGATGGCCCTCCGCCGGGCGCCGGCGGGAGGGGCGGTGGCGCTAGACGATCGTTACGCCCGTTCCTCGGGAGGCGGGCTTGTTGCCCTTTGCGAGGATGGTGTCCTTCCAACGGGGTTCACCCTAGACGCCACTGTTGTCCGCACTTGTGGACCGGTGGAGGCCGAGACGACACCTTCCATTTTCGGTGGGGTGAGATGACGATCACCCTAGAGGATGTCTCGTTCTTGATGGTCTCCCGATCCGGTGTGCCGCTTGTTCCGGCCCTCCGAGAGCGGATGGAAGGTCGACCGAGCGGCGGTTTGGCCAACCTCTCCGCCGGAGGGTGCACGTGGCGTCCCTGCTTGGCCGAGGCGATTCGGCGAATGCCCGCAGGTGCACTGAGGGCGTCGTTAGGACGCATCTCGTTGCTTACCTTCTCCACTCTTTGGTTGGGTCCTGTTTCCAACCACAAAGGGCGATTTTGAACCCGACTTCATCCGCCGCCGAGTCTTTGGGTGACGCGGGCCGAGCCGATGCCGCGATTACTGGTGGGGATCGGCCGCCCTTTGCGCTACATACCGAGGGTTGTGTGGCGCCACGCGGCGGCTCGGTAGCAACCTAGTCGTGTGCTACGTGCTCTGCAACCGTGGAGTTGGGAGCACTTCCTGTTGGCGTCCGACCATTGAGACAATGGCGCACCTGTTCCCTCCCGGATGGCGACCCCATAGACGCGCCCACCATGGGCTTACGATGGATCGCGGCGGTCGTCTACTGGGCCAACAGAAGACCGGCGAGGTGCTACTCGTTGTACCACAACGAGTTCGAAGTTATTGCACGAGCGACATCATCCGTGTCCATGGCATGCTGATTTTCTCCTCGCGGTTGCGCCGCACGGCCGTCTGTTTCATGCCTCGTGGATCGATTTTTGTGGACGACGACCGCCACCGGTGTTCTCACATATGGTGGAGCCTTACGCGCCGCAGTACAGTAATGCGACGCTTTGTCGATACCACTCGTGCCCCGAACGCCGTGCCCTCGAGCGAGCTGTATACACGTGAGTCAAATTTCATCCAAGTAATTTTTGCGATTTACGCCTTCTTTTGTAACATTAATCTTTCCAAAATGCAGCAATCGAGGTCGGTGGGCATATTTTGGGTAGCAAATGCACCAAAGACCAAAGGATTGAGACATGGCTTCACGGGGTTGTCGTGGATGTATGGCATGAGCCGCCCATATGACCCTCGACGTGCAGCTGCGTACATGGAGTGGTACATGCCACGAACGCCAAGACTCACCATTCCTCCTCCGAGCGCCCGCAGGAGGTGACATTTCAGACGCACCAAGAGAGCCTCGCGCACGCACGGCCGTCACGGCGCTTCAAGACATGACGACGCCAGACGACACTTACAACCTCGTTCGCGATTTTGTTGACGATATTCGTATTTTTGTTAATGAACTGCATTACATATGTCACTACTGCTTGAGCGGGCGGCGCGGCGTCGAGCGCGCATGGACGAGGCCCAACTCGCACTGGGATAGAACCCGTCGGCATATAAAAAAGTTTTGAAGCACATCTCGGCGGAGATGAAGAAGATAGTAAAGAACTTGAGCGGTGGTCGCTCGAGGGACGGCGTCTTGCGCACGGCACGAAGTGGGGGCGTGCTCACCCGCTAGGTCACCACGACCTAGCGAGTCCGGCAGCGTCGTAGCGTTCCCGTCGGTCATCTGCGGGCGGTCGCCGCACGTAAGTCGCTATGTACAAATTTACATCAAGTTTTGTAATTATGCCTTACGCTCCACTAACATCATGCCGTTCTCTCGCCGTAGGTCCGTCGGGATGAATCACTTACGTCGTCGGACCGGTACCTGACTGCCGCCCTCGGTCATCTGCACTTGCACATCCGGAGGTACGAGGTTCTTAGTTTACATCCAGAGTGTTCATTTGTACTAACATCGCTTTCGTCTTGCGACCTTGACCCACGGGTGACGGCGATTCACATCGACCGATGACGACGATACGGGCCTCCCAACTCCTACCAGGAGCAAGACACACGACGCCGGGCAAGGACAATGGCGGCGGGGTTTTAGCGACGCAGGCGAGCTCCTCCGGGTTCGGTGCCCCACGGTATACTCCAGCGAGTTCATCCGCAAGAATCGAGTTGCGGCATCGCACCCCAGTGGCCCCAGTGGTGGTTTTCTAGCCTCCGTCGTGGATGAATTCCTGGTGTCCCCAGTGTCGCACGCCTCATCAAGACGACATGTACGCCTACCGGACTCGCCTCGGACTCGATCATCGGTCCACCTCCGCCTCAACGGTCTCCGTACCCCCTCCGAACCGACACGCGTTCTCCGTGAGGTGGGCGATTCCACGGGTCATGCTCGGCGCAAAACAAGGCGCGCCGCGACGCAAATTGCAAATAGGAGAGAGTAGTGGCTCGACGAGTGGCCGTATAGTTTCACGTGTTATGCTATTTTCATTGTACTACATGCTTGTTATCGCTATTTCGTATGAGTGTCTTGTTCGTACTAATCAATAAACGTACAAACTTTTTGTATAATGATTCCACTACATTAAACCTTCGAGACCTCTCGTGGCCTCCTGAGACCTCCTTTGTATGAAGTACATTAATTGATCTGTACGAAAGCAACGTTATATCAAAAGATTCTTAACAAATAAAATAATAGAAAAATTACATAATCAAATACACTTTGTCAAACACAAAAATTTTCATTTTTTTTTTACCTCATTTGCTATAATTTAAAATTCGGGGAGACCGCTTGTTGCGATTATGAAGATGCTTGGTACAACATGTGGGTAGCAACTACTTAACGATGTGTGCTACTTGTCTCCGGGCGCCATAGCAAGGGAGCCTTGTCTCGGCGTCGGTGGGTCTCGGTCGAAGGAGCCTTCCCTTATCGCCGCACTCTCCACGTCGGGCCGGTATGTCGAAGTCGTCTGTACCTGCGATTGTATGATGTAAGTACATCGTCATATACAAAACGTAATAAGAATGTCAATTGTTCATAACTCACGTCGTCCATGTAGATTGCTCGGACGACGGATCTGATACGCTGGCGGCGCTCACCGCATGAGCCTTTCCTTGCCCTTGTCACGGATCGCCCACGTCGGTGGTGTGTCGAAGTCGTCCATGTCTGCGTTTGCATGATGTAAGTGCCGTATAGTGAAAATCATAAGAAGGATGTAATTTCTTCATAATCGACGTCGTGGATACGGATGACGCCGGCGGCCGGATCTGTCATGGCGGCGGGCTCGACCTCATGAGCCTTTCCTTGCCCTTGTTACGGGAATGTCCACATCGGTGGTGTGTCGAGTCGCCCATGTCCCGCGTTTGCATGATGTAAGTACAATCCGTATAGTGAAAATCATAAGAAGGATGTAATTTCTTCATAATCGACGTTTGCATGAGCCTTTCCCTTGTCGCCGATATGGATTACGCCGAGTTTATGGGGACCTTCGGTGCCTCCTCATCCGCACGTAAGGTTTCCACCGTGAGAAGTTCTCGGCCGCACCGAGTAGTTTAGCATGTACTCTGCCGGATGAATGCCATGTCGCACATCTCGGGCCGTCAATCCATTTGGAAGAAGTGGCGGCGCATCTCGGTGCATTACGTGGGGATGAAGTTAAAAATTGAAGGAATTAAACATTGGGAGGAAAATCGATGCGGCGATGGACAAAGCGCATCGCGTTATAGCTTGTTGCACGGCCACCTTGTTCGGGAAGCGCCCAACTAAGAGGGTGTCGGCTTCAAACCCCACCGGGAGCCTTCTTCTTGCGGTAGTACGAGCGAACGCACGCGATATCATCAAGTCTCGATGCCACGTAAGGACCACCGGCCCGTGTGCGTCCTCGTCGGTACCATCCGAGCTTGGGTCGGTGTCCTCGTCGGACTCAACCCGAGAGTCTCGTCCGGTAGATACTGTGGCGGTCGATGCGGGCCGACCACCATGTTTCCGCCTCATTTGGCTCAAAATTAGGCACGGACTTCCTCCCGAGGCAAGACATTCGTCGCCGCCATCTTCAGCTTCGGTGCGCTTGCCCGCTTGTGCTGACCTCGGCATCATCGTGGTTTCAGACGCCCTATGTACGAAATTGACGTACACCATAGGCTTCCGTGAATGGTCGCCTCGGCCGGAGACAATCTCCATGTATCGCCTCCATGCTATGCTTCCATCCACCTTCGAGCTCCCACACATAATTGGTGCGGTGATCGCCTCAATTATAACTTTTCGCCCTTGGCTCCGTGAGGAACTCCTCCGGATGCAAACCAGCACTCGTGAATATTCATCGCGTGAGCCCTCCGCCGGACCACCTTGTACTGGCATCTCGACAGGTCCAACCCATCGTGTCCGGCTCGTACAAGGCCATCGCCGTAAAATACAATCAAGTCTTGCATGTTCGAAAATACCTAAACCCACAACAACCACTAAATAATTACGACTAATTAATTAGCACTAAACTAATTCATTACTCTTGAACTAACTAATTACGACTAATTAACTATCTCTAAACTAACTAATTACGGTTGATTAATTACCACTACAAAATACCAAGACTTTATTTCCACTAACTTGATATGTCAGAACGATGAGTACTAAACTAATTACGACTAATTAATTAGCACTAAACTAATTTATTACTAGTGAACTAACTAATTACGACTAATTAGCTATCTATAAACTAACTAATTACGGTTCATTAATTACCACTAAAAAATACCAGTACTTTATTTCCACTTACTTCATATGCTGTAACGATGACTACTAAACTAATTACGACTAATTAATTAGCACTAAACTAATTCATTACTACTCGACTAACTAATTACTACTAATTAATTACACATAAACTATCTAATTACGACTAGCTAACAAAGACTAACTAATTACGACTACGGCAATAACGGCAAAAGCATAACACAAATTACCTGCCCTTCGGAGGAAGTAATAAATCACCCTTCGGAGGAAGTAATAAATCACCCTTCGGAGGAAGTAATAAAATTAATTATGTTACGTTCTCTGAGTTCTCAGCGACGAGCGCAAGAACGAGAATCGAAACGCAATTGATATGACCGAAGAGCGAGTGCGGTCCGTGATTTATAGCCGAGTGGAGGAGGAGTCGCGGCCTTGGCGCCGGAATTCGTAAGCATTGGCGCCGAATTCTGGATAGAGCGCGACAGATGCGCGAGGAGGAAGGATGGACGGTGGAAAATAGGGCCACCAACGATTTTTAAGCCCGCCAGCATCCACCTCGCGCCCGCGACGCCCTCACGCCACGCGGCGGCGAGCGGCCGGCCGCGGGGTGAGGCGGCGCGCGCGCCACGCTGCGCGTGGCCATGTGGGCGAGCAGTTCTGCGCCGCGCCACGTGGCGCGGCGGCGCGGCCGCCGCGCGGCGTGGCGCGTGGCGCGGCCGGCCGGGCGCAGCGCGAGCCGCGCCAGTGTGGCGGCGGCGCGGGCGCAGCGCGCCAGTGGCGGCCGTAGCGCGCGCCTGCGCGCGCATGGCGCACGCTGCCTCATCACATGTTGGGCTGCGCCCAGCGTCGCCAGTATGCTAAATTTGTAAATTCACGTACGGACTGGTTAAAACCGCAAATACGATATCAAAATCGGCCGTATCAGCCAAAAATTCGGTTTTCCAGGGACATGAGTATTGTATCAGCATTAATTGCTTGTAAAAGCTAAATCAGGTGAGTCAATATTTTTATTCCTTGGGTGCTACCCCTACCTGGGAGTCTGCAACAGAAGTATTGCTAGCTATTGATTTGATTGATGCATTAGTTTTTGTTTGTGTTTGACGTTGGCTGCATGTGGTGAAGTTGGCTGCATGAGGTGAAGTGTATGCAAGCTTTTTCCTTTCCAGTATAGCTAGCAATAGATAATGTGCTGATGTGCTTTTCACTTGGTAGATAGGTAATTGCAGTAGGTGCTTTAGGTGGAATTAAAAATAAATAGATGTGATTGATGTGCATGCAAGTTTCGGTGCCAGGTGATTAAGGGCTCTTGCATTTGGAAAATCAACAGTGTTGTTGCACTCTTAAAAATTAAATTAAATTAAATTAAAAACTAAGTCTGCGAGTTTTTGATCTGCTACAGTAGACGCGCATCACTGTCTGTTACAGTGCACGAGTGCGCCAGTTTCGGGAAAAACTATTTTTCCTTTTTTTTGCTGGTTTTTATTTTTGTGCTCTTAACTGTGGTCCCAGGTTAAATAATCAGAAGATAGTAGATTTGATGAAAAGATTTTGCTGCGAATTACAATCATTCACCCCCTCTCTGATTGTCATTAACGATTCTACAGGTTCTAAAAAGATCCAGCTATTTTTTAAGAAATAAACAAAGATCCAGTTATTGATCAAGCAAGTATCTTCACTTCTATTTTCAGTCGATGACGAGTACATCATCATTGGGTCTGCCAACATCAACCAGAGATCAATGGACGGCGCTAGGGACTCCGAGATAGCCATGGGCGCGTACCAGCCATACCACCTGGCGACCAGGCAGCTGGCCCGGAGTCAGGTCCACGGCTTTCGGATGGCGCTGTGGTACAAGCACTGGTATCTTTGGGCGATGCTTTCCAGATGGTGGAGAGCACGGAGTGCGTCGCGAGAAGGTGAACAAGGTCGTGAAGAAGTACTGGGACATGTACTCGAGCGACGACCTGCCCAGCCACCTGCTCAGCTACCGTCGACGTCACCGGCGACGGCCTGGTGACGGAGCTACCGGGGATGGAGTTCTTCCCCGACACCCACGCCCGTGTCCTTTGCGCCAAGTTGGACTACCTTCCCCAATCCTCACCACGCAGAGGCATCACAGCGGAAATATCCTGTTTTCGGACGGCAAATAGTGTGTTCTTTTCGGTTTTCGATTTTCATTTCTATTTCTAAATTAGCTTAATTTCAAACACTCATAGCTTCTTTCTAGCTTGGGTTTGTGTTTCAAACCTTCTAACAAATTCAAGTTCAATTCATCTTTTTCAAATTTGGAGCTTCTACCAATTTTTGGGCAATATCTTTCTTCTCCCTCTGGGCTCAGCCTACTCCTCCCCTTGGGCCGGCCCACCCTCCTCCCTTCCTCCAGGCTAGCCCGCTCCCCCTGGCCCAGTCGGCCCGCCAGCCTTTCCACGCCCCCAGCCTGCTGCGCCCCCCCTCTTTCTCATCTCTCCTTCTCGGCCCAGCGCTGCATCGGCTCCTTCTTTCTTCCTCCTTCCGCCCCACCCTCTCTCCCATGTGTGGCACCGACGCCACCCCCATCCTCCCCTCTACAATCACCGGCTCCCACCAACCCCCATTGCCTCCTCTGACAGGCCGCGACTTCGGCGCCCCCCCGCCTAATCCCCTCACCTCCGTCCTCGCCGTCCTCCCGCGCCCGCCTCCGCTCAGTCCGAGCCGTGCCGCGCGACCATGCCTGCTCCCCCATCACCATCGTCGCTCACCTGCTCCCGCCCTGTCCTCTCCGCACGTAGGCGCCCATGCCATGCCGCCTCGGGACCGAGTGTCGCCGAGCTCCCTCCAATGGCTCCCCTCCTCCTTGCCGCCTATAAAAGAGCTCCACTGCACCCCCTTGCTCTCCCCACTTCACCCCTTGCTCCCTGGTGATTTTTCCTAAACTCACAGTATTTTCTTCCTCCTCTGGTACTACCGTCCGTTCAACGCCGGTACTACCGCTTTTCCCGCCCTCCGGTACTACCTCCCTCTCGCACCCTGGTACTACCGCTCCCTCCGGAACTACTGTCGTTACAACACCGGTACTATCGCGCCCGCCTCTCCGATACTACCGCCTTCGTAACTCCGGTACTACCACAACCTTATTCATATCTTTTCCATTATAACTCCAAAAATTATTAAACTTGTTTCTAAATTTTTCTAAATTCAAGATCTTGCTAATGTCACTCGTCTTATTCAATTTGGAGTGTATTTATTTTGAGTTTTATATTTATTTGCTCTCTCTGCTGTTGTGCCTTTTTCCGGTACTTTCGTCCGATTAGGGTTCGAAGACGCATGAGACCTCTACTTCGACCAAGCTCAAGAGTACAACGACCCCACTGCCTTTAACCAAGTCGAGTCAATACTTTAATCATTTTGAGCCTACATTTTATGCAAATTATATTTATTTAAAATATCAAAGTTGCATGCTTTAATTCTGTAATCAAATGTATGTTAAAGCTTAAGATAGTTAAACACCCACTTGATGATTAATTAAGTATTATCCATCCTTTGATAAATGGAATCCCTCATTCCATGTCACCCTAATAAATATGTGGTAAATACTAGTATAGCTTGTACTTAAGTGACATATTGTACTTGCTTAAGTATCGGGATAATAAATGTCATGTTTATCATCTTTTAATCATGAAAGTGGTTTTAGGCAGTCATTGTATGTAAATGACTGGCGTGTTGTGTTAATTGGTTTTCCTCCCCAAAACCCTAAACAACTTGCTAGTACCACATCTGGGCGGATGGAAAGAGTGGTGGGTGTGGATGTAGCACGAGAATGGGTGGAATGTGGTATGAACCGTCCAGATGGATTAAGAACTTAATCTTGTCATGACCTCCTGTGTAAAACAAGTACAACCGCAAGTCTGCAAAGTGCAACTTGGCTTAGTAAAATTATTGAACCCTGGATGTCATCCCACAACTGGTGTTTGAAAGTGTGCAAGTGGCAGGATGTATGCTAGCTTGAAAGGGACACCGAGGGTGAAGTTGCTAGCTGCGCTAGTCGCTGTGGTAAATATCCCGCACAACTTATAGGATTGGCCATAGGGGTGAGATGACGGAAGGGGCAAGGTAGTTTGAAAAGTTACTGCGAAGATCGCTCAACTACATGACTAAGGAATCATGTGGAGTAACGAGTATGATTATCTCTTGTGGGTACAGTGTACAATCTCTGCCGAGTCTAAACTATTTAAACAGTCGCGCCTACGGTCAAAGGCGGACATGAGACTTAACTTGAGTTAGTTCTATTACAAAAATATTTGTGGGTGGATTGAAAAATATGACATACTCATCTAGCCCTTGTTTTGGATTTTTCCTGGGTAGTCCTTCCCAGTGCTGATAATCGGTGGATGTAACCGCTCTCAAAATTAAGCATGAGGTGGAGGTAACCTCTGCTGTTATTTAATATTGTACTTACTCTCTTTAATGAAATGCAATTTGTTTAAAATGCTAAGTCATAGGAATTTGTATTATGGTAATTGAAAAAGTTGCTTTAAGCAAATAATAGAACCCGAGCCACCCTTGTTAAGCCTTGCATGTATATATTGCATCTTGTGTGTTGGCTCGCGAGCACGGAAGTTGTGTTCATCCTCGCTCTTTCCCCCAAACCCTCAGAAGCAGGAAATCCTGAAGCCTTAGACTACTACGAGGAACCAGATGTCTGAAGAGCTAGGAGTTTTTGAAGCGTAGTTTAGTCTTTAGCCGTTCTAGTCTCGCCTCAGTCTAGCTGACACCACCGGTACTTATGTGCATCCTATATTATCTGAGTTTTCAAGTAATATCGAATGTACACAGGTTTTCCCAGTCGCTTACATGTGGAGAGATGTGCCCTCACCCCTTTTTTGCTTCCGTTGTTGCTTCCGCTACTTTGTGATGTAATTGTTTGGCTTGTTCGGCCCGTATTGTAAAACTTAGTCCGAAGAGGTCTATGTAAACTCTGTGTGTTAAATTAATGAATGGTATGGTTTTACGCCATGTATGAAATGATTCAGCAATGTATCTGTGAGTGCTATCTACTGATCTAGAGAATAACACAGTGTATTCGCAAAGGATTCGGGATTAGAAAATCCGGGTCTAACATCCTGTCTAGCATCAGCTTGGTTGTTCAGGATTACTTCAAAATAGCAGTTGTTGTGAGAAAGTAATAAATGCAGTGATCTGCATGTTTGAGAAGAACAAGATATAGGAGGAGGGTTGCTGTTGCTACCGCATGTAGACTGCCGTACCTGTCATTCTTTGTGTGTGTGTGGGGGGGATGATGCGCGCAATCTGCAAATGCCATTTTTAAGGTGAGACTCGAGCACTAGTTGACATATATGATTGTCTGTTTGTACTTTGTACTAGTGTTTAATCTTGTTGATGCTACAACCTTCTGCTGGTTAATCATGTTCATCTGCAGTATAGTACATTTCGCTTTGGACTATGTAATTTTACTATGATTTTACTTTGCATAATTCTTAGCAAATCTTTTCATTTTTTACCACCATTTCTTACCATAACTTGCACTTTACATTAGAGTAAGGATTTAGCCGCCTTCTGTGGTGCTCGCCGACGATAAACGACGATGTGGGAGGCGTCAGCGAGGCACGGAATGGAGAGGAGAGGTAGAGGGAGCTATGAAATGGGTCGAAAGCGGAGAAAAATAGCCGGAGCATCACTGGCTGTGGCCATAGTAATGGCGGCGACGACAAAACGTGGCCACAACAACAGCAGTGACGAGAAAACGCGGCCATAGCAACGGCGGTGATGACAAAATGACTCTATTTTTCGGTTGATGTCACCTCGTCGCTCGTGCCTTGCTGCCGACAAGCTCTCCGTATGCCTCCCATGTTTCTATCTCGTTGTCGTTCACCGTCGACGTGCACCGAAGAAGACGGATAAATTCTTACTATAGTGCAAAGTGCAACACCTGGTAATAAAAGATTATAGTGCAAAATGCAACACTTGATAAAAAGAGGTGATGCAAAGTGAAATCATAATAAGAATACATGATCCAAATTACAAAGTGCAACGTGTGATAAGAAGTAAAATAATGATAAGATCACATGGCCTAAAGTGAAATCTAATTTCGTTAGTATCCCAGCAGTACCAGCATTTGTTGGGACAGGCCGGAACGATGGTCGCAAGAATTTCAGTGAAAAATGTGCAAGTGATAGTAAGAGCAAAGCAAGCAGGCAAGACATTTGCTGTGCGCAAGTGAAGTCGGCCCAGTTTGTTTCAGGAGGCGGCGGCCCATCTGGAAAGTAGTGAGAACTCAGCTCGTCGTGGAAAATCAGACCGCATCCGTGCAATCTTCGTCAACCCCACCGGCCACCACCCCGTCCACAACCTCTTCTTATCCCAATCGCAGCGCGTGACACGACTCGCGCTCTCACCCAATCCAAAACTCGCCCATCCCTCGTACATCCAACCGGTCGGTGGCTCGATTCCATTCGATTGGGATTCCGTGGCGGGCCGGGCGGAACCCGATCGACCCAGCGAAGTGGTTGGGTGCGGTGCGCGCCATGGCGGCCCGCGGCGGTTCGGCGTCGACGGCCGGGGATTGGGACGTCGACCTGGGCGCGGGGGTGGGGCTGGTGGCGCACCATCCCGCAGCTCCTCTCCTCCGCCTGTCTCTTCCTCTGCTCCGGGTGGGTCCCCTCTCCTCATTCCCTCTCTCGTTCGAGTGCGATCTATGCCGCGGCAGTTCGACTAGGATCCTCCTCCTAGGCGGAGGAGTTGCCCTGTCGCGAGTGAATCAACTGTGTTGCTTACGGATGATGTGCAACCACAGATGGCCAGATAGATGTATAGCCGTAGTTGGTAGTGCGTGATGCGCAAGGGGGTCGCGTTGACGGGGATGTGCTCTCTTGGGATCCCTCTGTTGTGAGAATGGGAGGCGTCTGCGTGATGTTTCCATGTAGCCTGGTGACTACTTCGTCTTGCCTTCATGGGGATTATTAAGTAGGGAGAAAGAAAGACAACATGATGCTTGTTCGCTCCATCGGTGTCTTCCTGCACGACAAAATCCCTGATTAGTGATCACTACTTGTTCTGCATTTGTCCTCGTAGTTTTCTCAAGTAATGTCTATCGTTATTGACCTAGCCTGTAGGTTAGGTGCGGTCATGGTGTCGTGCTTGATCTTTTCACCTACTTGTGAGAATGGGAGGTGCCTCTGTCTGCATGGATTGTTACGTCTTTTGGTGAGTGTTTTTTATGCTAATTGCCTACATGTTCAAACTCCTTGCAAACAGAGCAGAGGCTGTTTTGGATGCTGTGATAAGACTGTAAGACAACTGGGTGAGCTTTCGCAGAGCTTACTTACCCAGGACCAAAACCCCACCGTAGGAGAAGCATTTTGGAGTACAAGCACCATCGAGATTGAACCAGCAGATCTAAGAGGACTTTCTTTAATCAACACATCCACTTGGGCCCTTGATCAGCATGGAGTGGGAAGCAGTCATAGCCCTCCTGAATACGTTAATCATGGTAATTCCTTTTTGAATCATGTTGTCACATATGCTCAACAGGAGTGTTTTCAGTGCATGTACACATTCCCCAGACACCACTATTAACACTAACCTTGATTTTGACTATATGTCTTATCTGCTGGCTTTAGGCATCTTCAGTCATTTTAGATGTGGCAAACACCTGCGTTTTGTTCAGTCTGCCTAATTATCCATACTTTGTGCTTTCAGCTGAGAAAAGGATAGTGGTCTTAGCTTGATAGTATGTTAGAAGTTCCAAGGCTTGATATAATCACATGGTTCACGTCAAACAGTGTTAGCCTCTCAAATCTATTGGGTAGTTGGGTTACTTGGGTATCTATTGGCTTTTATTAAGATTGATGCATTTGGTTTACCATGTATTAATTGTTGTGGGGATTCTAAGCAAGAAATTTACTTGGGAACTTTGGGTTCACGCTGTTTGGTTTAGATATGGGGGAAAGCACCTGCGTTTTGGTCAGTTTGCCTCTAACTATCTATACTTAGTGCGCTTCGGCTGAGAAAATTTATTTGGGAACTTTGAATTCATACTGTTACCTTGCTTAACATCTTGTATATTTTGCTACTAGATTTGGACTATATGGAATTTGAGTAGGCACACTACTGCGAATTATATTCTGATTTTCTTGTTGAGTAACAAGGGGAAATAGAAGTCCGATTGCCTATTCATGTGATAAAAGGATTAAAGGAATCGTCACATGTATGCCTGCAAAGAATACTAGTTGGCAGTGTAATCTGACCCGTTTGAAATATCACTGTAGGTCTTTTTCTTTGGAAACAGAATAGGCAGGAGTGGACTGGTAATAGAAGGCAACAACCCAAGGTGATGCAGATCCGCGAACCAATATTAAGGTACGAAAATGGGTTGTCCTATCCATATGTGGGCTTAATACGAAAATGGGTTGTCCTATCCATATGTGAGCACAAAAAAATTATGGAATTTAACTAGAAAATAAACCTGTACAACCTTTTCTATCAGACATGTATATTCAATATTTCAATGCAGCAGTACTCCTTTTGAACTTTGAACACTTTGTTGGTATCCTTTAAAAATACAAATTTAATTTCATATTGTTGCGATTAGTTGATGCTTGTTCCCACCTTTTTGTTCTACTAAAGTCTTAGACCAATCCAAGCACCTGTTTTGATCAAGGTGATTCCAATAGTACTGCACTTATTGGTTTCCATTTCTCCTGGCTCTTCCAATGGTGCTCTATTATAATAGTTTATCACTTTTCTTCCTATCCCATCCTACACATTTTTGGTACCAGGACCCTGCCATTTTCAATCTATTCCTTCCTATAATAATTATGTGTCTGAAGTTCTAAAGCACATTATTGCTGCATTGTTCTCCTTGATGTGTGATTTTTTGTCTGTACAGTACCATTTGTTATATCCTTAATACAGAAAGGAAAAATTAGTTTCTATCTCTAGAGTCAAGTGTAATTCTGGAGCCTTTTACAAGCAACAAACAAAGTATCTATCAACTCAATGGCAACTGTTCATCTTTCAGAAAGGATGTTGAAAACCTAGATGTAATTTTGAAACATAAAACTGGATACTCGCTCTTGTTCTTGCTCAGTTCCGTTTGTCCAAATAAATACGAGGTCTGAATTATCCCATGAATATTCTGAAATCATATTATCTTATTTTGTTTGTAGTGCAGTATTTATTGCATGCTATGTTATGAAGTTTCAAATGACTAATAGTGTTGTACCCTGAAGCTTCATGCTCACACAAACCATTTATTTATGCAGTTGGAATGCAGCATATGAGAGTTTGCTTGGATCCACTAAGCCATTTCCTCAACCTATCGCTCTGCATGTAAGATCTAAAGCAGTTCAATTTACCATTCCATGTAAGGCATGTGGTATTGTGGTTAAACATAGATCATGTCATCATGAATTTGCAGGAGATGGTTGATTTCCTTGTGGACATCTGGGAGCAAGAGGGGCTGTACGATTAGCAAATGCTTTCCGTAAGAATAACATAGCTGTAGGCTCAAATGAGGTGACGAGGGTTTGGCCTGCCATACTTGTTTTTGTGCACGGAGGCCTGTTGTACTTGCTGAATACAAAGCTGTGGTGACTGTAATGTTAGAAAGGTCCAGATTTAGTCACTCCATCGAATTTATCAAAGAAAGAGAGTAAGAGAAAGATGTGTGACACTGACCTGTGAACATGAACGTGATTCGTATTGATTGGGAAGAAGATAGCATTTAACACAGCTAGATGTTTGTCGTAGTCACGGAATTAGACAGTATGAGACGGGGACCCCAAGTATCCTTCACGCCCTGAGGGCAATTTCTCTCGGCTTCAGCGTGATCACCTTCCGAGTTTGCTCTTTAGAGTTCGGGGTTATTTATCCAACGGCATCCTCCTTCGCACGTCTGAATCCTAACCCTACTCGCCCGCGTCTTCGCACACCTGCCTCTGCTCGCCCGCGACGCCACCCTCCTCCCGCACCTCCTCTTTTGACACTGCTCTCCTCCTCTTGACGCCGCACTCCTCCCTCCTCCTGTGCTGGAGCTGCTCTCCACTCCGTCGCCGTTGTCCTCCCCCACCACCTTCATTTTCTTTTTTTTTTTTGATATAGTTCATTTTCCTTTTTTGATAAAGATAAATTATTTTAAGTAATCATTGAATTGATTACTTGTGTAATCATGGAATTAGATCAATTGTCGTAAAAATTTACTTGTGTGCAAATTGTCATCAATTGTTAGTGTCAAACAAGCCATCATTTGTCTCAAGAACATTTCAAACATTTTCTAACTTGGAAGCTTCAGCTAGTCTACTTAAAGACCAAACAGTCAAACATCAAGGGCGTGTTTGGAATGGCTTCGACTTCGAGTTTTCGCTCGAAAAAGCTGAAAGCCATTCCAAACAACTTACTTTTGGGCCTGTTTGGAACGGCTTCGTTCGAAAGCTGCTCTAAACGGGAGGTTTTTCACGTTGGCTTTTTCCGAAGCTGAAAGCCGCCCGTAACGCGAGAGCCGGAGACGGGGTTTTTTTGGCGCGCGTCACTCAAGGACAGCATACTAGCTTGGCGATATACATTCTCATGCGTGCTGCTGTACTTGCATCCCGTCGTGGAATAAAGAGCAAAAGATTTAGAGAGATTTGCAAACCTTTGACTTGGTCACATGGTAATGTCTTCCTTATGTGCCTTTCATCTGCACAAATTTTGTCAGTTTCCTTTCAGAATTCCTATACATTTTTAGGTTGTAATAGTTGTCTACTGTTAGAGTCTTTTAAGTTAAAGACCGGTAGTGGTATGTCGGTCTGTGCGCTGTAATAGACTCTGTTTTATCGGTTTCAATAAATGAAGCCGCGGTCTCTCCCATTCTTCAAAAGAAAAAAAAATGCCACTACTGTATGTTTGTATAGAGATTGCGTAGAAATATAAACTGTTGTTAATATATTCAAGGATATTCAGTGCATGGATTGTTTTGTCATGATGACCCTACTGTAGTATACCAAAGCTTGACAGGTAACAGTTCCTTGAATCATCCTACATTCCTTTTTCGGATGTAAATTAAATATTTATGTAACAATTGTTTTTAATAATTTTTATTGTAATAATTATTTATTATAATAATTATCGTTAATTGCGTTAAATGTTGTTAATTATGCTAGTTTTCGTTAATTGTGGTAATTATCGTCCATTGTGTTAACTGATGTGAATTGTGGTAGTTGTCGTAAAGTGTAGTTAATTGACGTTAATTGCGGTATATTGCGTTAATTATGGTCAATTATGGTCTATTGCGTTAGTTCTGGTCAATTATCATTAATTGCAGTAATTCTCGTTAATTGTGGTAGTTGTCGTTAATTGTGTTGTTAATTGTCATTAGTTATCGTTAATTGTCATCAATTGCATTAATTGCTGTTAAATGGCATCAAACAAGTTATTATTTGCCTCATGGGCATTTTACCCCCACTTTTCCCGAAGCCGAAAGCTGTTACAACGTGAGGAAGCTGGAAGTCGTTACAACGTGAGGAAGTCGGAAGTCGAAAGCCACCAGCGGGGAGCTTCCCCGCGGCTTCCCGCATCCCTTGTTCCTACTTTGCCCTAGAGCTGAGGGGCAATTATCCGCTTTTGCTATGGAACAAAAACCCCTCCCACCGGCCTCCCCCGACCGAACCCTAAACCTAGCCCTGCCTGCCTGCCCCGAGTCCTCCTCCTTTCCCCCTCCTCCTGCCATGCCTCCTCCCTCTTCCTCTCTCCCGCACTACCGCCCCAACCCGCCCTTGTCCTCCTCCTCCTCGTCCCCATGCGCACCGCCAGCTCTTTCTCCTCCTCCCCCCACGAGGCACCCTCCCCTTCTCCTTCTCCTCCTCCCTGAGCGGCGCTACGTCGCCCCTTTTCTCCTCCTCCTCCCAGCCGCCGCCACCCACATCGTCCTCCCTCGACGGGGCGGCCGTCGCCACCGTCCTCGACCGATGCCATCCTCCCCTTCTCCTTCTCCTTCCCTGAGCCGCCACCCTCCTCTCCTCCTTCGAGCTATCACCGCCCACGCCATCCTCCCCAAGCCGCCTCCTCCTCCTCCACTCACTCCGCATTGGCGGCCCTAATCGGCGGCCGCTCCCGACCACTCGAGCTACCCTCCTCCCGCCACCGCCACCGCTGCCACCAGCCTCCTCCTTCCCTGAGCTGCCCCAAGCTCCTCCACCATTGTCGCTGCCGACAAGCCCCCCAACCCTAGCAGCCGCAATAGTTGTTGTTAATTGCATTAGTTATCATTAATTGCAGTAATTATCATTAATTGCAGTAGTTGTTGTTAATTGCAGTAATTCTCGTTAATTGTGGTAGTTGTTGTCAATTGCGTTAGTTGTTGTTAATTATCGTTAATTGTCGTTAAACGACATCAAATAAGCTATCATTTGCCTTATGGCTTTTGAATAATCTATACTAGCCATTATGTGTTAATGTAGTATTGTGGTAATTAATGATAATCGTCATGTGGACTAACAGTTTTTATGAGTTGGTAAAATAGGATGAGTCCCATGATGATGAAGACTTTGGGTGCATTACTGCAGAAAAGGTCATCACAGACGGTTTCGTAAGCCGTCTGAGTTTTTGAGTTAGTAATGACTTTGTCGGGATCCAAAAATGCAATTCTGGACCCTCTGTGTATTTTACACTAGTCCAGGATCACGCTAGTGCACACAGTATCAACATAGATGAATATCGATCCACACAAGACGGTTAATAGAATAAACGACTAATTTGAATACCAAATAATGATTTTGACCTTATGGCCGAGTTTACATTTATTAAGTCTCGCAGGGCCGGCAATAAATAAAATAGCAGCAACGGAATAAAATTAAACTCCAGCGGAATCCCATCAATTCACCACAGGCAACCGACTGAGATCAAGACCCTAACGATCAACACCTTCGTAGAACTCCTCCTCAAATGTAGGTGATGACTCCTCCACTTTTGTTGAATGTTTGAAGAAAGTATGAGTACACAATCGTACTCGCAAGACATACCACAGAATACAATTCATAGATGATAGTTTATTCCAAAGGAATGGATTATGTGGTTATTTTGCATAAAACAACATTTGCAATTGAATATGAATAATAGATTGAAACAATAGTTAAAACAAATAAACAATAATAGTTTAGCATTTGTTTTCACAAAGGACACAATGCCTAGTGAAATTGTTTCACACAACTGCACAAGTTATCTCACACAGCTGACCATTCCCAAATATTTTATGAAAATCCACCACTCGTGTGAAATCCCCGAGTATATCCATGACCACGAACGCGGCTATTCGAATAGATTGATTAACACTCTGCAGAGGTTGTACACCTTACTCAATGATATAATTAGTGTATGTGGATATCATGGGGATATACTCATGATCTTAGGATGATGTTACAATTAGCAATGGCACTAAAGGTTTGTTGAATCACGTATTTTTGGCAAAGTTATTGTGCTGTCAGGTTACTGGCGGTCAAACCGGCAAAGAGGCAGCGGTCCGACCGACCAAGAAGCGGTGGTCATACCGGCCACCTTTGGCGGTCAGACTGGCTAGGCCTTGGGGTCAAGAGGTTGGCGGTCCGACCGGCTAGGGCGGCGGTCCGACCGGCCAGGCGGCGATCTGACCGGCCACCTCGTGGCGGTCCGACTGGCCATTATGAAACTTTGATTTTGGAGCTGGACCAAAAATAGAGGGTGTAGATGAGAGAGGGGATTCTCCTACACTTAGTATCATAATTTTTGGAGCTTCGAGTCAAAAGTTCTATTCGTTTAAAATTTCCAGAGAGGTTTCGGATTTCTATGGAGGAATTTTGGCTAAGTCCCTTGCTGGGTGGTCAAACCGGCCAGGGGCGGTCAGACCGGCCAGAGGGTGGCCAGACCAGCCCTGAAGTGGTGGTCTGACCGGTTTTCAATTATTTGTCGGCCATCTTGGCAGCAATTTTTGTTTGTTAGGTCAAGTTCATGGTTTTCAGTGCATATGTGTTGCATGATGCATGTTTTGACTAACGTGGGTCAAGTTGCAAAGAACTTATTCCCGGAATTGATTTCTTTGTCTGTTGTTGTGCAGGACGCTTGGAGGTCAACGACGGTCAACGGCGAGGATGATCGGGACTAGGCTTGGAGAGCTGAGGTTTAGAACGATCGAGGATGTCGGGTGAAGTCAGTGGACTCAAGCATGGCACAAAATGAACAAGGATAACCGAACGAAAAGTTCGGTGCGACGGGTTGTATCAAGCGGCGCGGGGGTCGGTGCAAGTATCATGGTTGTTTCGGTGGGAGCCGGATGGGAGAGACTTGCCGACATGAAGAGAGACGTTGATCAACCTACACGTGGGGAAGCATGGGATTGCTTCATGAGGATTGGACTCAGTCTTCATGAGGTATGACTAGCATAGACTAAGGTTGTGTTCCTATTCTTTTTACCGATCTCAGTGTTTGGTGTAAAGATCGGATTACTAGTATAGGTTGTCGTACTATTAAGAGGGGGTCTTGATTAGTAGCTTAAGTCTAATCATGTGTTGATAGCTCAATCTCACTTGCTCTAGCTCTTCTATGCATGAAGCTATTATTTGTGGATGTGTTTTACAAATAGTTAAAGCTCATGCATAATCCTTGTAGCATGTGACTTTAGTTTGCGAATGTGTTTTGCAAATATTTTTAGTCTATGTACCAAATTCCTTATAGCATGATTCAAAAAGTTGGCAAATGTGTTATGTAGCTTGTTGAGAATCTTACATTCATACCTTGTTTGCATCGCGCATCAATTGACAAATGTGTCTTGCTAAACTGAGTTGAAGTGATTTGCAAAATCATCCTTTGTTATCTTGACCAAACTAACCGCAATGAGTAGCCCGGACTGACCGGAGTCCCAATCTGTGTCGGGAGATCAGGTTTTTCTAGAGGACTTCTTCTCTCTTGCGGTCATCCGGACTGACCGCAGTTGGAAGTCTGGACTGATTGGACCTCCGAGTCATTGGGGCAGTTTGCTTTTTCTAGAGATGGTCATCTTTGGGACTTGCTCTCAATTTGCCTTGCCGGACTAACCACTGTACTTTAATCGGTCAGACCGGAACCCTGGAGTGACCGGCGCGGTCAGCTTTTTCCAGTGGCATGTTTACCTCTGGTTTGGAAATCCTTGAACCCGGTCTGACCGGACCTTGAGTGGGCGAACTGACTGGATCTAGCATAACGGATAGACTCTGTAGATATGATTTCTGCAGAAGTTACCGTTACATAGTAGTCTGGTCTGACCGGCCATGTTCCTCGGTCTGAGCACAGATTCTCCTCAAACAGCTAGTTTTTGTGTGTGGGTCTATAAATACCAGAAACTTGTCGGTTTCCCCTTGTGGCCGGTTATGGGAAGAAAGCAAGTGCCATTTTAATTTCTCTTGAGCGAAGAGCAAGTTCTCTCCTCTCTTTTGTGCTTGTATTGCACTTAGTAAGCTTAAAGAGCAAAATTCTAGTGCATGTGTTGTATTAGGTGTTGGATTTAGTATCCATCGAGCTTAGACACTTGATTGGTTCAAGTGAGCGTCTTCAACATGTTACTCTTGGTGTTTGTCGACACGTAAACGGCTTGGAGTTTTGCCGGTGATCCTCTCAACGAATGTTGTGAGAAGATCCAGGCGGTTGTGAGTGGTTTGGTGCTCGCCATCTTCGGAGGGAAGGAAGAGCAACCCCGAGTGGATTTGAGGTCTTGGCCATTTTTGTGGAGCCGGTTCAATTTGTTTGAGCTTACCTCAACGTGGACTAGGGGAAACCGAAAAGTTTTTGGTCACCACGGGAAAAAGTTCAAGTATTCTTGTGGTTTGCTTTCTTTATCTTTACCTTCTTGCAATTTGTATTTATATAATTAAATTACTTACTTGTCTCCTTATGATTGCATTCTTTATCTTAGTCTTAACTTATTGGTGCACTTAGCCTCGACTAGCTGATTTAGGCTGTAAATGTGCTGTATTAACTTGGTTTTAGCCTAAAGATTTTTTAAAAACCGCTTATTCACCCCTCTGTAGTCGGCCTCCTCAATCTTACAACCATTTCAGACATCTCCCATATCAGAAGTTGCAGCTATCCTACCTAAAAACTAGACAACTAAACACCAAATATTTTTAGCTCAAGTGTTCAGCCTTGCAGCCCAACTAAAAGCTGCTTTTCAAAAAAACTGTCAAACTAACCACAAACCTCTTCCGCTCACCCATTCAACCCTACGGCCCTCCAGCCTATGAGTTTTTGGCCAAAATTGAACTATTGGTGTCGCTTTTTACAGAAGTAGCCGTTGCAACGCCGTATTGCCAAAAATGATACTACAGACGTGTCGGATGCTGACATCTGTCCAATACCGTGCCTCCCGCGCTCGAATTTCATCTTCGTCGCATATCCCTAGTCCGGACTTCCCTCCTCCCGACGCGTGGTCGCCTCCGCACCTCCCTAGCCTGGACATGTCTGTCCACTCGCCCCTCGGTTAGACAAGACCAGTCTACTGGCCCCTAGCCTAGACATGGCTTTTCTGCTCACCCCTGGCCCGGACACAGCTTGTCTGTGCACCCCTAGCCCAGATGCCTCTCGACGCATGTGTGTCGTGCAGACAGCCGGCTCTGCCCGGCCTTCCTCGCTTGGACATGCCACGCGGGAGACCTCCATTCCTTCGTAGCTCAGACGCTCCTCCACGTCGGCTTTTCCGCTCGTCCCACGCTTTGATGCGCCTCCACCTCGCCAAGCCCACACCTCCCAAGCCCGGACGCGCTTTTCCCTGTTGCTCGTCCATCACCATCTTGTTTATGTCCATCATCATCTTGTCTATGCATACATGCAAGCCACGCACGGGAGGGAATTCGATTGCCCCCGTCGCTTCGTGGTCAGTCGTGATTTTAGTTAGGTGGCTATAAATTCTGAGTCGATTGCAAGACGCTTTGCTCACTCTCATCCTCGTTCTCTCTCTCATTCTCATTCGCTCTGTCGTTCACAGCCTCGGTCGATTTCATTTTCACATATGATTTAAGGATTGTTTAGGCACTTTTTTCTCATATGTATTTTGTTTATTAACTGTGTAGTTAGTTAATTAGTTGTATTTATTTAGGCATAATTAATTTAGTCATAATCATTTAGTTGTAATTAAATCTAGGTTAGTTAATTAGTTGTAATTAATTAGGTCATAATTAATTTAGTCATTATCATTTAGCTTCTCTGGTCGTGGATTGCTCCCAACGAGTCTTGGCTCGCCGAGTACTGATGAAACTGGTCGTAGGACTTCTTGAAGTGGTCGTAGACCCTGCGGAACTGGTTGTAGACCTTCTTGAACTGGTCGTAGTGCTAGAATCCTAAGTACAAGTAAATCATCTCCATTAGGCAGCATCATAGAGTTCTCAAATAATATACTCAGCCCTCGAAATGAATTTAGCTGATAAATAAGTTGACACAAACGAGCTCTTGTAATTGGAATAGCAAGCATAGCAAATGTGGTTGTATCCATAGGGGTCATGTCCTCATCATCGCTCACACTCAAATTTATACCAAGTTCTTACCAGTTCTTACTAAGCAAATCAGGTGGTGCAACCGATGGCTGGTTCGTGGTAACTTGACTCAAGTGATGAGTGAAACGATTGCGAAGGCTGGTTCAACGTGATCTTCTCGGTTAGTAGAAAGTGTAGCTTGGAAGGCTAGATATGTAGCAATGGAGAACAATCAGTTAATTTCAGAAATTACATAGAATTGAATTATAGTTTGTATCTAGCTCTTAGCCTATGTTGCTGATCAGCCAATGATAAAACAAGGCAAAAATAAGTGTATAACAATGTATAAGAGTGGTAGATGCAAGATAATTCAATAGAGTGCAATTTAGAATTGAAAAACACAAGGATTGACCTAAATACAAATATGAAAACTGAAGATTTCTGCCCAGTAGATAGTACGTTGGTATTTTGGTCGTAACTTTTTGTCAGATGCCTCTTTTTCGATGATTCTTCTTTTTTGTGTTTCCTGACTAATTTTTCCACATTTTTTCATATGAGGCCATGTTATGAAAACCGACCAAAAAAATCGCACAAAAATCACAACTGCTGACTGTTTCGGATTCAAACAAAAAATTTGGGTCAACTTTCACTGAAGTTTTAACTTTCTGACTGGAATGAAATGAAATTTTATAGGAAGATGGATAATGAAGTTATGAATCTAATGGTTGTGGTTTAACTCAAAAATGATACAGGAAACAAAAGATATGGTCTTTTTTATGGCGGCGGCAGAAAAGAGAGTCTTCTGACCTAAAATTGAAAATTAGGGCTTGGTGTGTTCTAGATGGTTTTGGACGTGTATTTCTTTTAGGCGTTTATGGAAACAAGGATATGACCAGCAGCTGGACAAAGCTAAAACAGACGTAAATTCAATTTAGCAAACCAAAACTAACAGATCGAAAAGCACAAACGAGGTTTGGACAGTGAAAATTAACTCTTTTGTAGGGCAATTTTTCTGGACTATGAGAAATAAAAACCAATCTACTAACTAGGGATATAAGAAATCCTACCGATCAACGTATACTATGATACCACCTGATGAGAACATTGGTGTAACACCTTGGCTATGCGGAAGCCAAGATGCATCCTAGACTGTTATCATCAATCAACACTATTAATTTTTCTCATCAATTCAATAACAAGTGACAATTAAACGTCACCATAAAACAATTCTAATAACATAACTAACATAAATTTCAGAAAGGATCTAAGCACTAAAATTGCAATCAGAACACTTCATTCATGTAGAACATTATCATGAATTGGTTCGGATAATTTAAATCATCAACTAGCATGAGTAAAACTTAAAAACGAATAGTGGAAGTACCATAAATCCAGTTATTACATTAAAAGTTTTCGATTGAAGGATAGCAATACAATTATTATTTAAGTGATGATATGTATGATAAAGTGGATTTCTTTATGTGAACTATGCCCTCCTGTTGCATGTCATCCTCAACAATCACCTAAAAGTAAAATTGGCAAGAGTGGTTTAATGACTCACCAAGTACAATCGAACGGCATAGGAAACTTTGAATCGGAGACATATAATTCTCAAATTATCACATACATATGAACATATTATGAATGAGATGCAAAATGCATATGACTTCACTTCTCTTCTACGTATACCGGTATAGCGAGTGTAACACCCGTCAGTGTTCATTCATGCCCGCAATCTCAAAATGTGGGGATGCATTGCCCATATGAAGAATATTTCTGTCGGCGTCCCGGGTGTCACACAACCCCGAGACCCTCTGTGCCTACCAAGCTAGTCCCATGATCAGTAGCTAGCTTGCACAGTTGCAACAATGATGCATTCATAACCATTCAACAACAAACTAATGAACCAGACAAAGTAATATTAATTAAAACAGCAAAGACCTTATGGTCAAGGTTCTTACAAAAGTCGCCTCACAGGGCTTAGCAACAACAGTATCGCGTGAAATCTCAAAAATACGTGGAGCCCAATCGACATGCCCACGAGCAATCAGTGGAGGGCGTGACCTAGTTCGCGAAGTCTTCAAAGTAGCCTTCTTCGTAGAACTCAACATTTCTGGTTCTTCTGCTGGGGTGATCAACAAAGGGCATAAAGCCGTGAGTACATAAAGTACTCAGCAAGTCGTAGAGAAATGTATGCACATAGTATTCATGTCGGGCTTAAGCAAGGATGGCTTTATGGTTAATTTGCGAAAGCAAGTTTATCGATAAATACAATAATTAGATTGCAAGCGAGGATTTTAAAAGAATAGTACATAGATAACCAAGTTCTTTTGAATCAAATAGTGAACATCCGTTCACTTCCCAACCATTCAACCAAGCGTTTCCATCGAACCAAACCACATTTTTGAAAATACTACCCTTGCGCGAAATCACGGGCATGTCCGTAATCAGGGGACACGGCTATTCGAATAGATTTTGACACTCTGCGGAGGTTGTGCGACTTTACCCACAAGACACGAATTCTCTAGTTTGTTTGGCATCCGTCGATACCACCGCTCACTTCCTTAGGTGAGTAGTCTAGAGCACGTGACAAGGCTTTTACAAAGTTCCATTTTGCCTCGGTTACGCCGCTAAGGTTTCGCCATCACGACCCCTCTTGCGCCAATAAATGACCACAGCAGAACCGACTCAAAACTTTCCTAATTAATTGGCGGTCAGTCCCATACCGGACTTATGGTTGCACGAGGTGACCCGGATCGGTGACTTGCAAAGTTAAGTCCTTAGTTGGTCGCTCGGACAAGTCTACCACAACCCAATGTGCATTACGCACCCACTCTAGCTTCCTACCTCAAGCCCGAGCATAAAACATTTTTGTTCATTCCCGACCAAATGGCAATCCCTGCCATGGCACAACATCTTTTAATAAAAGTGGCCTCACACCACTGTTCCATAGTTCCATTAGTCAAATTTCAATAATCATTGAACATGTGATCGAAAGTCTCATGGGTAACTAGAGCATGTCTAAGCAATATCGCACCCAAGTTGGTAATACAATTATGTCCAACTAGTATTAACCATCCTATGGTGTCCAAGGATATATGTCATTCAAGGAGACATTTCATTTTCAATTTATCAAGGAGGCATAATGGCAATTTGGTAATTATCTACTCCCAAAACCATTTTTAATAAAACTAGCCATGCATGATAATTTAATACAATATACATTTGTAAAATGGGTTCAACATGGTCAAAGGCCTCGACTTGCCTTCGTTGTGAGGAGAGGGTCTTGATCGTCGAATCGAAGAAATCTTAAAAACGCAGGAATCTACGTGCGAGAATAGCAACAAATAAATAAAACAGCACCAAATGAACTCCAAAAATTACAAAACCAGTACCAAATGAAAGAGGATGAATTTATATGAATTTAGAAATTTGGATCACCCAAATCGGAGTTCGGATGTGAAAGTTACGGCCGAAAGAAGTTTTAAATCACATAAAATGATAGAATAAGGGTTTTCGGATTTTTCGGAATTATTTTTCAATTGAAAAACCCGGAGAAATGTGTCGGCGCCCCGGGTGTCACACAACCCCGAGACCCTCTGTGCATACCAAGCTAGTCCCATGATCAGTAGCTAGCTTGCACAGTTGCAACAATGATGCATTCATAACCATTCAACAACGAACTAATGAAGCAGACAAAGTAATATTAATTAAAACAGCAAAGACCTTATGGTCAAGGTTCTTACAAAAGTCGCCTCACAGGGCTTAGCAACAACAGAGTATCTGGCAGCGGAAATCTCAAAATACGTGGAGCCCAATCGACATGCCCACAGGCAATCGAGTGGTGGACGTGACCTAGATCGCGAAGTCTTCAAAGTAGCCTTCTTCATAGTACTCAACATTTCTGGTTCTTCTGTGGACCGATCAACAAAGGGCATAAAGCCGTGAGTACATAAAGTACTCGACAAGTCGTGAGAAATGTATGCACATAGTATTCATGACGGGCTTAAGCAAGGATGGCTTTATGGTTAATTTGCGAAAGCAAGTTAAGCAAGAGATACAATAATTAGATGGCAAGCGAGATTTCAAAAGAATAATACATAGATAACCAAGTTCTTTTGAATCAAGCGGTGAACATCCGTTCACTTCCCAACCATTCAACCAAGCGCTTCCATCGAACCAGAACCACATTTTTGAAAATACTACCCTTGCGCGAAATCACGGGCATGTCCGTAGCAGGGACACGGCTATTGAATAGATTTTGACACTCTGCGGAGGTTGTGCGGCTTTACCCACAAGACACGAATTCTCTAGTTTGTTTGGCATCCGTCGATACCACTCACTTCCTTAGGTGAGTAGTCTAGAGCACGTGACAAGGCTTTTACAAAGTTCCATTTTGCCTCGGTTACGCGCTAAGGTTTCGCCATCACGGCCCCTCTTGCGCCAATAAGCAGCCACAACAGAACCGACTCAAAACTTTCCTAATTAATTGGCGGTCAGTCCCATACCGGACTTATGGTTGCACGAGGTGACCGGATCAATGACTTGCAAAGTTAAGTCCTTAGTTGGTCTCGGACAAGTCTACCACAACCCAATGTGCATTACGCACCCACTCTAGCTCCCTACCTCAAGCCCGAGCATAAATCATTTTTGTTCATTCCCGACCAAATGACAATCCCTGCCATGGCACAACATCTTTTAATAAAAGTGGCCTCACACCACAATTCCATAGTTCCATTAGTCAAATTTCAATAATCATTGAACATGTGCTCGAAAGTCTCATGGGTAACTAGAGCATGTCTAAGCAATATCGCACCCAAGTTGGTATACAATTATGTCCAACTAGTATTAACCATCCTATGGTGTCCAAGGATATATGTCATACAAGGAGACATTTCATTTTCAATTTATCAAGGAGGCATAATGGCAATTTGGTAATTATCTACTCCCAAAACCATTTTTAATAAAACTAGCCATGCATGATATTTTAAAGCAATATACATTTGTAAAATGGGTTCAACATGGTCAAAGGCCTACGACTTGCCTTCGTTGGCGAGGAGCGAGTCTTCGGTCGTCGGATCGAAGAAATCTTCCGAAACGCCGGAATCTACACGTGCGAGAATAGCAACAAATAAATAAAACAGCACCAAATGAACTCCAAAAATTACAAAACCAGTACCAAATGAAAGAGGATGAATTTATATGAATTTAGAAATTTGGATCACCCAAATCGGAGTTCGGATGTGAAAGTTATAGCCAAAAGAAGTTGAAAATCACATAAAATGATGAATTTAGGGTTTTTCGGATTTTTGGATTTATTTTCCAACTGAAAAATCCGGTTTTGACGTCAGCGTTGCGCAAGCGTACACGTGTGCGCCACGTGGCAGCCACGCGGGCAGAAACGCTGACGCGGCGCCGACGTGGCGCCACGTGGGTGGCCACGTGGGCTCGGGCCTGGGTCGAGAGAGAGAGAGAGAGAGAGAGAGAGCGAAGCGCGGTGGCGGCGGCCGAGGCTGGGAAGACGGCGGCGTTAGCGCGGGAGAAAGCGGCGGCGGCGGAGAACGGCGACGCAGAGGCGACCGGCCGGGAAGACGACGGAGGGGCGCGCGCGCGCGCGACCGAGAGAGAGAGAGAGAAGAAGAGGGGAGAGCGGGATTTATAGAACTTCATGGCGGGGCGGAGCAATGAGTGGCGGGCGCGGCGAGGCGGGGCGAGGCGAACACGGCGCGGCGGCGGATGCTGCGAGGCCTTGGCGAGGCGAACAGGATTCGCGGCGGCGGAATCGCGGCGTCGTGGGAGAGAGAGCGGCGGCGCGGCGAGACGACGAGCGGACGCCGTCCGATTCCGATCGGACGGTGGGGAGCGAGGAAACGCGCGAGCGAGAGCCGTCCGATTCGTCGGACGGTTAGGAAGTCAAAAAGCGCGCGGAGGAGATGATCGAGCGCCGTCCGATTTCGATCGAGCGGTGGGGCGGAAGAAGCGCGAGCGCGGATGCGGCGGATCGCGATCAACGGCGGAGAAGAAAGGAGAGCGCGGCGAAGGAAGCGGCGATCTCAATCCAACGGCCAAGCCAGCCGAGGGGCGACGCGGCGGAAGCGAGCCACACGATGAGGATCGGACGGTGAGGCGGCCTTGGCGAGCGGGCATGGAGTGGGCGGGCGGGAACAGTGGTGGGCCGGCTAGGGTTTCGGCCCACGCACAGAAAAGAGATTAAAATACCTTTTTTGATTTCAGAAATTCAAATAAATCAAAAGGCAATTTAGAAAATAGCAAATAGGCTCCAAAAATTCTAGAAAAATTCACAGAAATTCCTTGAATTATTCTAGACTTAATAAAAATACTTTTAACTTTAAATTTCCTTTTTATTTTGCAAATAAATTAATTTTTAATTTCGGATAAAACAAAAATCAATTTCTAAAATCCAATAAATCCAAGAAAATTCTTAAAATAATAATTTTGATTTTATATTTCAGAAAATTCAATTAAACCAACTTTAATTTAATTGAAGTTTGACTAACTCATATTAAACTGCAAATGATTTTTAAAATTTTCAAATTAAGCTTTTGGCAAATAGAAGCAAATGGTTTTCTTTTAAAAATTTTCAAAAACTCCGAAAAACGGGACGTTACAAACCTACCCCTCTTAAAGGGAATCTCGACCCCGAGATTCAGACTGACTAGAGAATAGGTGGGAAACTCACCTTGTGTCTTCTTCGTTCCCAAGTGGCTTCTTCTTCGGTGTGGTTGCTCCACTGGACCTTGCAGAAGCGGATGATCTTGCTTCTTGTCACTCGTTCTGCCACTTCCAAGATCTTGATGGGATGCTCCTTGTAGGTGAGGTCTTCTTGCAGGGCAATTGCTTCCACTGGCATTTGCTCTTCGGGCACACGCAAACACTTCTTTAACTGCGACACGTGGAAGACATTATGCACATCGGCGGTGAGGTGGAAGGTCCAAGCGTAGCGACTTCTCCTCTTCGGCTAGAATCGAAAGGTCCGATGTACCTTGGTGCAAGCTTTCCACTTACTCGGAAACGACGCATCCCTTTGAGAGGCGACACCTTCAGGTACACAAGATCACCAGGTGCAAAAGCTAGATCTCGGCGACGATTATCAGCATAACTCTTCTGCACAGTGCATCTTTGTTTTCAACCTTTCTCGATTGATCGAACTTGCTCTTGGCTTTTCCAAAATATCTGCCCAAACACTTGTCTTTCACCTACTTCATTCCAATACAAGGGTGTCTGCATTTTCTTCCATAAAGAGCTTCAAATGGAGACATCTGGAGGCTTGGTAGTAATCGTTGTTATAGGAAAACTCTGCATAAGGTAGCATTTGATCCCAACAGGTCTGATTTGCTAAGGCACAAGCCCTTAACATATCTTCTAGAATTTGATTTACTCTTTACATGCATCCATCCGTGCAGGGATGATAAGTCATCTTGAAATTTAGATTAGTACCGAACAACGTGCAACTTCGCCAAAATCTTGAGGTGAATCGGGATCCTCGATCGACACGATCTTCTTGGCACTCCATCTTGGCACACTATCTTTGCCATGTACAATTCTGCGAGTCTATCACCAGAGTAAGTAGTCTTGACTGGGAGAAAGTGAGCAACTTTGGTTAGACGATCCACAATTACCCAGATAGAATCATATCGACCTTGTCCTTGGCAAACCGGTGATAAAATCCATGCCAATTTCTTCCCATTTCCATTCGGGCACTTTCAAGGGTTGCGGGAGTCCAGTGAGTCTTTGATGCTCGGCTTTAACTCGCTGACAGACATCACACTGAGCTACAAACTCGGCAATCTCACGCTTCATGCTAGGCCACCAATACATTTCTTTAAGGTCTTGGTACATCTTGGTGCTTCCAGGGTGAATGGAATACAAAGTTTCATGGGCTTCCTTGAGTATCAGCTGCTTAAGCTCTTGCTGATCTGGAACACAGATTCGCTTGTCGAACCAAATGGTGCCTTGCTCATCTTCTGAGAATCTCAGGGCTTTACCTTTCTTCATGCTGCTCTTGATTTCCTTAATATTGACATCTTCAACTTGAGCTTCCTTGATCTGATTCCGCAAAGTGGGTTGAACTTCTAGGGCAGCTAGGTAACCTTCCTCAACCAACTCTAACTTGAGCTTGGGAACTCTTCATGCGAGTGGTGATTTTCCTTGATCGTCGGTATTGCGATGAGACTTTTCGCTCAAGGCATCCGCCACAACATTAGCTTTGCACGGGTGGTAATGGATTCCAATATCATAATCCTTGATTAACTCTAACCACCTTCTTTGCCTCATATTAAGATCAGCCTGGGTGGTGGGGTGTGGCCGGAGGAGGCCGAGGCGGCGCTAGAGGGCGGCGGAGGAGCTCGGCCAAGGGAGAAGAAAGGGAATGGCGGCGAGAGAGAGCGAGGAGGAAGGAGGAGGAAAAATGGGGAGAGGGAGGGAGGCGGGCCGGTGCGCTTTTAAAGGGGAGGAGGAGCACGGGAGGAGCGCGGCGCCGAAGAGAGGCATGGGCGGAGAGAGAGAGAGAGATGGGACGGGGACGGGGAGGCGGTGAGGGGATCGGGCGAGGCGCGGCGACGTGGGTAAGCGGCGGGATTCAGCGGCGACAGAGGAGAGAGGAGGCGGGATTCGCGGCGGCGAGCTCGGCGGCGGCGTGGGAGAGAGAAGACGCGCGGGAGGAGGAAGAAAGCGGCGCCGTCCGATTCGACGGACGGTGAAGAAAAGAGAGGCGCGGCCGATCGGGAGCCGTCGGATGAAGATCGAGCGACCAGAGGCGAGGCGCGCGCGGAGCGCCGGCGCGGAAAATGATCTTTGGCGGTGGGGTTTGACCACCAACCAAAAAGAGATTTTAAATACATTTTTCATTTTAGATATTCAAACAAATCAAAAAGCAATTTAGAAAATAGCAAACAGACTCCAAAAATTCTAGAAAAATTCACAGAAATTACTTGAATTATTCTGGACTTAATAAAAATATTTTTAAATTTAAATTTTCTTCTTCCTTTGTAAATAAATTAATTTTTAATTTCAGATAAAACAAAAATAAATTTCTAAAATCCAATAAATCCAAGAAAATTCTCAAAATAATAATTTTGATTTTAAATTCCAGAAAACTCAATTAAACCAACTTTAATTTAATTGAAGTTTGATTAATTCATATTTAAACTGTAAATGAATTCTGAAATTTTCAAATTAAGCTTTTGGCAAATAGAAACAAATGGTTCTCTTTTTAAAATTTTCAAAAACTCCGAAAATCGGGACGCTACAATTTCATACGGGGATCTAGTTGCCCATATTAAAAATATGAAAATCTCAATACGCACTCCCGTGGGTTAAACATGAATGGTAGAAATGAATGTAATGGAATGAAATGAAACTTGCATACTTTTCAATTTATATCAACCATTAACAGAAGCATGTAAATAACGAAAATTACTCATACCTCAGAAGGTTATCCACATCATACTCATTTAACCAATGTGAACAAACAAGAATCCAATATGACTATAATTATACTTGCCTCAACCGTGTGAAGTTTGATGATGGGAAGATGGCATTACCCCCAGATTCACACCACCACATGAGCATTTAATAAAAATTCTAAGGAGAAAATCCAAGGCAAACAACTATACAAAATAAATACATATATACCATCGCTCATAATCGCACCCAAACACTGTTCTCCCTTGAGCCCCATTCTGTCCCAAACAGAACAGTCACCTTGCAAAAAGCATATCTACCACTTCGATTATCCAAAAATTGCCCTCTTGGATCTTATGGAATGCTTAAAGAATTATATGCAGCAATCAAGCTGGTCCGATTCCCTAATTTGGTCATTAACTATTTTAATATTCAAATTACTACTACTCTCATATTCTGACCAACATTCTGGACAGCAGGATTAAAACAATCATAACGTTTATTCAATTTATTCAAAAAATACGTTCTTGGGCTTTCTAGAAAGTTTAAAGAACTATCTACAAAAGTCCTGTTGGTCGAATTATCTAATTAGGACATTAACTATTTTTAGTAAATCGGTCACTATAGTCTGCCAGATTTCTGACAGAACCTCTGCACAGCAATAATGAAAAATTCATATCTGGAGATCTATACAACCAAATAATGTGAATAAGGACTCTATAGGAAGCTACTAAAATTAACCACAAATCTCTAGCAGACGACCGACCCAAATTCCACAACTACTGAACCCAAAACTACAACGCAACACAAACTGCAGAAAAACCGATCTACTACCCGATACCTCTCGAATTGAAAAAGTAAAAAATGTAGCAACGGGGATCTGAAGGTCACCCTTGTAGACACGACGACGAACACTAAAAATCCCATGAGATCTCCCCCTCCCTTTTCCTTCTTCCCTTTCATCTTTCTTCCACTTCTCCTTCCCTTTTCCTTCTTCTACCACCTTCTTTCAAGGAGGCAGCAACAACACTAGGGACGGGAGGTGCTACAGTGGTGGCACTGCAGTACAGGGCTAGGGTTTTGGTAATTTGATCGCCCTCCCTTGCCTTCAAGTGGGATGCCGGCCTCCCATGGGCCATGGGCCTCTAAAGCTGGCTCTTTTCCCCCGTGACTATGGGTTGGCGGCCCAAAACTCTCTGAAATTCTGAATTTTAGCTACTACACTCAATTTTTCTTAATTCCAAATTATTAATGTTTAAGCGGGATATTACATTCTACCCCCCTTAAATAGAATTCAACCTCGAATTCTACTCGTCGATCTTCACGAAAGAACAACCGCAGCTCAAAATAAACAACGGATATCATGTACTCGATGTGAACAACTCCAGATAATGCTTGTGTATGCGAGACTCCAACTGCTGCGACCACGACACCTCGACATAACTGACGTCTTATGCCTCATCACTCGTCCCGACCTTTCTAGTTACACTCAACAGACGGGGCTCGAAGGTAAGGTCGTGCAGTGCATCAAATTTTAATTCTAGCCCTTCCCATGCATGTCGCTTCACAAGAGATACCTAAAAATAAATAAACAAGGCAATAAGCATGAGTCTATGACTCGGCAAAGTACAAACAAGACAATAAGCCAAATCTCAAAATTAGACTTTGACTTTGACACATTCAGTCACCCACAATAATATCATAACTAATCAACTTTTAATGTCATGCAATGCAAATGTCTCAAATGCACATTCCTTTTCTCTCTGCATTTACCGGTAATGCGGAGTATGCATCCGTCGATGCATACGCATGTGCCTTCCAGCATAGGGACCTCAAGCCCACACTCCATGAGTGTGGGGACCTCATGCCCGTGCAATACATGACGGGGATCTCGAATAAATCATTACTTAGCTACCACGTAGTCCAAGACTCAAGTATGAATGTTTTGATGCAAGTGAGCGTAATATACTTAATCGATCATGAGAAAATATAGCATCCAGTAGCAAGATCATGAATAAAATTCATACAAGTAAAACAATAACAATTTCAAAAAAAATCTCCTCATTTGCTACACACTACTTGCACTTGCCTCAACCGTGCGATGGGTTACGACGGGTAGATGATTCTAACACCAGTTTCTCACCACCACCTAGCATTGGTAAACAAGATAAGATACCATCCAAAAACACACCACATAGCAATAAACCAAATAAACTTGTCCACTCATAATCACAACCTGAAACAATATCGTTCCTTCTCAAAAACCAATTTGACCAAAATAGGTTGTCATCTTAGAAAATCCATAACTTTTAATTTATAGCTCCAAAAACTATAAACTCAGCATTTCTGAAAAATACACACATAAAACACAAATTATCAGGTGATCAAAATTTCAAATTATTTCATCTAAACCCTTACTTTTATCTCTGAAAATAGTTCTATCATCTTCGGTATTATCGACTTAAAATTTTCATATCTTTTAATTGGCAACTCCAAAAATGGTCATCTAATACATTATGGATTCCACGGATAATTTGATCTCAAAATAAAATTAGTCTTTTTTTTTGTGAAACACAATTTGCTAGTATAGCAATGTTTCTCGACTGTCACTAACTGAAGGACAGAACTGCACTACATGACTCAAAAATTCGTAACTCCAAATATACTTGTCAAAAAAATGTGATCTTGGTCTCTCTGGAATCATTATGAAGTTATGTATCAAATTCATGAATACCAAAAGTCCATATTCGTCCATTTTCTCATTTTTATTTATAAAACTATGTTTGCTACCCGAAACCCAACAACTGAACATGCACTTGTATTGTAAAAATCATAACAAATTATATACTCATCCAAATAATACGATCCTTGCCTTTCCAGAGATATATTGAGATAATCTACCTATCTCTAGGATGCACAAAACCCTGATTTTGCCCTGAACTAATTCAAATCTACATATCAAACAAAGCTGCAGATTACCAATCTACTGACAGCAGGGTACTAGATTGATATTCGATAACAAATCGCATAGAAAAAGAATTAAAATAGCTATTGGGGAATGAAAATTACTCTAGAATACCACGTTGGATCCCGCTAAAGTCTCCGTGAGAACATCCTCTCCCCTTCCTTCTCTTCTTCCATTCTTTCTCTTCCACCTTCTTTCTTCTACTGCTCGGTTTGGGTGGCCTGCCCCTTCCTTTTAGGGCCGGCCGACTTAATTGGGCCAAGACACCGTGGGCCAAAGGCCCAGGTTCTCCAATAAGAGCAAAAATGCCCCTCTAAAACCTCCAATTCTTTCTCTAATTCTATTTAATTTCAGTACTAATCACTTATTAATTTTATGTTTAAACGGGATATTAAACGCCACTCCTACTCATAGAACAGGGGATGACGCGGTTACCTTGGTCAATCAGGTCATGGTGGTGGAGTTGGGTAGTGGAGGGAGACGGTGGTGCGGCGCGGGCTTGAAGGTGCTAAGGAAGAAGACGGGGCCGAGGCGGGCGTTTTGAGGGATTGGTACGGCGTGGAGGAATGGGGCGGCACAACCGGCTCAGCGGACAGAGTGGGGGAATATGAGAGTCGACGGATTATAGACGACAACTGCCACATGTTGTTTACCCTTGTCGTGGAGCCTTATGCGCTGTAGCGCATAATGCGACAGTTCAATTTATACCAGCTTGTGCCCCCTCCTGACAGCAGGATCTTGCAGTGAGCCGTGCACTTATGAGTCCAATTTCATCTGAGTAATGTTTACACTTCATACCTACATCTACTGTTCTAACATCAATCCTTCTCGAATGCAAGCAATCGAGGGCAGGCCGACATGCTGAGGACTGGCAAGCAAGCTAGCATGAGTGGGTTATGGCTGGGACAGAGACGGCATACATCAAGATCCTACAAGAGCAGTGACTGTACGACGTACGGACATACTGTCAATACATCGAGTCATACGTAACACGGTCGTGCACTAGACACACCCATTCTCCACCAGAGCGTCTGGAGCAGGTCATGCACCAAGAGAGGCTCTGTCACTCGTTCGATCAACATAGCACTTCGCGACGTGATGACGCCGTAAAACACTTACAACCTTTGCTCGTTTCATTGATGATATTTATATTGTTTGTTACTGAACAAGTGTTATCTATCACATTAACACGAGCAACTGCATCTGATCGCAAGCGCATCTGAGACCGCCATCTGTAGCCCAGAGCACATCGTACCGGGGCTTCTAAGCACTATGAAGTACATCTTCGGTCGAGAGATGACGTCCTACACGCTGCGCACCAAGTGGGACAATCGTGCTCACCTGTAGGTCAGCACGACCAAGTCAGACAGGCGAGCATCGTAGCGCTCCATGTCGGTCATCCACGTTGCAGATCTGCGGGGAGGTAAGTTATGTACAAATTTATGTCATATTTTTCATTACACCATAGGTTGTGCTAACATCATGTCGTCTTCCAGCCGCACGTCCGTCGGGGTGTATCACTTCTGTCGTCTGCACCCCGTACTCAGACTGGCACTCCCCCTCGGCCTTCCACACTACAAATCCAGAAGGTATGAGATGTGTACTTTAGGTCCTGAATATTTATTTCAACTAACATCATTCCATCTTACAGCCTTCAGTTGAGCATGGGAGTGACGGCCATCCGTCAACCGATGACGATATGACGATCCCACCTACTGTCAGGGAGCAGTATACGGCATCAGGGTTTGCACCGTGGCACCCAGGGCATCCACCCCTGTTGTACGTTAACTAGTACGGATTATCGTACCAAGGGCAGAGCTCCTCCGGGGTCGCTGGCACATCGCACGGTTATGGCCAGAGCTCCTCCACACCAAGGGACTTGCAGACATCGTACCTGGGGGTGGATAATCCGGGCGTAGATTTATTGATTCCTTCATTAATGGCATGATTGTGGGTGGTAACCAGTTTGGCATAACTCAGCTGGAAAACATTGACGTTGGACAGACTCAACTGGGCCAGAGTCAGCTTGTTGATGCACCTCCGCCCACTCAACATGTTGGAAATATGCCCTAGAGGTAATCATAAAGGTGATTATATTTCATTATGTTCATAACATTGAATAATATGTTATCTTGTTCCTAGAATAATATCAATAATATTTATTATCAAGTATGTGACTTGATCGTGAAACTCTATATTTCTGCGATGGTTATTCTTAAACGTTCCCTGGTTGGAAACATATGAGAACACATATAAATAGACTAGCATATGTATTGGTTGATGACTATGTTTCACAGGTCATAGATATGGAGATATCAAACCAATAATATGGACACGTGTTAGAGAGCATGGTGTTAAAAAGACACACTTTGAGACACTGTTGAGATTGTTATGATTGTATGTATCATTAGTTGGTCTCAAGCAATAATGATGTATAATCCTTAGACCTGAGATCAGTATGGTTTTCTACATGTGTAATAGCACTCATGGGGTTGCCAAATGCTACTCGTAACTGGGTAGTTATAAAGGTAGCTTTCGGGTATGCTATGAAATATACGAAGGGATGTGACTGGTCGGATATGGAATTTGCCCCTCCTAACATAACAGGAGAGATATCTTTGGGCCCCTCATTGTGGTCGGATAAAGAAAGTGCATGGCCACGCCACAAATGGTCGAAGTGTTGACCAGATAAAGTTATTCAACACTTGATCGAGAAAGTATTGAACAGTCCATGGATGACACAACATCTCACCTGGAGTTCAACCAGATATCGTGAGGCAAAGGGAGAATACACGAGAAGGTCTTTCAGTTCGATCAGATATGGACTAATCGTATGGAGATACGAGCTGGTCGTAGGCTGGCCGAACATGATCACTAAGTGGTCGAAACCTGGTCGTAAGGAGTTACGAATTGGTCGAGACCAAATATAAACTTGTCGTATAAAGATACGAGCTGGTCATTAGTGATATGGACCTAGTCATAGATCATATTGCATTAAGGTTCGTCCGATATATTCTATTGTGTGTTTGGGAATCGTTATGTACTGCTAGGTACCGCTAACGACTAGTGGTCGAAAAAGAGTTTTTGAGTCACAACCAATTACACATGAACCGATCTTGTAGGCCACGAGTTCCTAACGGGGCTCAAGTACGAGACCCACCATGGATGCCTATATATATATAGAGGGGTGGTGGCATGGGTCAGTATGATCTTTTGAAGAACTCCTGAAACCCTAACATCTATGCCTTCCTCATACCACGCTGCCGACGCTAGCACTTCAGCGCGTGGCATCCCTACCCCGGACGTGTGGATACCTTGGAGGTGTTGTTGTGAAGCATCAGCATTAGGATGATCCGCAACTCATGACGATCACAATACTCGAAGAATAAGACGCGCGACGAATACAACTACGACTACATCAACTCGCTACATCGAATCTACTTCCGCTACGAGTCGGCGCGTCTAGTGGTAATCTCGCGATCTATTACTAGCGGAGGTTCTTTGGTTGCGCACTAAAATTTAATTTTGTGCTATCGTAGCCTACCCATAACCCTTCACAATGGTCTCTATACCCCCTCCGAACCGATACGCGCCCTCTGGACCAGTTAACGTTTCTCACAGGACAGGTGCGCACACCGAGGTAGACGCAGCGAGCAGAGAGTGGCTCAAATGAGTGAGTCATATTGTATCACGTGTGTAATTACACTACATAGATGTTACGCGCTTTTGTTGTGCTATATTTGTATGCATATTTTGTATGTTATGTGCGTATTGTCAGAGTAGACCAGTTCTGAATTAACTTGAAATCAGAAAACATCAAGGTTCACATGAAATCATGAAACCCCATACCGGGGGAGTCACGTGAGTTTCGACGTTCCATGTGGAGTTTCAATCTAAAATTTGGAAAATAAATTTGAAGAAATTTCAGAATACACATTGTAATTTGTGAATTAAATGTCACGCATGGTTTGGTACACCTCAGATACACGCATGGCATTTTTGGAATCAAAAAAAATAAGGATCAAAATTAGTCTTCGCGTCGCATCAGCCCCTTCCCCTTGTCTCGTGAATGCCCATAGCAGCGGTGAGTGTCGAAGTGATCCATGTTCTGCGAGACGGGCTAGACGATTGCATGATATTAGCAGAATGTAAGACCAAATACATAATCAAAATGCAAATTGTACATAACTCACCTATTTGAGATGGAGTCCACCCAGACAACTGGAAACGCTACGACGATCATTGGTCTCAGTAGCAGGAGCCTGCCCCTTATCTCTGGATTGCCCACATTGGCGGTGAGTGTCAAAGTCATCCATGTTCTACAAGACGGGTTGGATGATGGCATAATATTAGCAGAACAAAAGGCCAAATACATAATCATCATGCAAAATGTACATAGCTCACCTCTTCAATACGGAGTGCGCCCGGGTGATGGGAAATGCTATGACGACCGCCGATATCAGTAGCAGGAGCCTTCTCTTTGTCCGTCACACGTTGTGTGCCCAGTCGTACTCAGCTTCCTGTTTCAGGATCCTTCACCACCACTCTGCTATCATGGGCTGCTCTGGTGCCTTTTTCAATAGGATCTGGTACGTAAGGTTTCCATTGTTGGAAGGTCTCAGCTCTCATCGGATAGCTCAACATGTACTTCTACTCGATGAACGCCCTATCGCGTGAAGTTCGACACAAGATGCCTCATGCACAACCGAATTTCTATGTCGTTCCATTAGTGAGGGGTTCCATCCCATTCTTTGTGGTACTCAAAGCCGACAACAACCCATTATTACAGTATGTGATAAGGCATACGTTGCGCCAGTCTCCCACAACCGTGCACTTTACATTAGCCATGAATCACAACCAACTAGATGTATTCTCATTCTCTACGATGGAAAAAACAACCGGGAGAAGCTGGTCAATCGTGTCGACCGCCATCGTGGTGAGAATGGTGCCCTTGTACCTCCCCGTGAGGATAGTACCATCCATCGTGAGCATCGGACAGTAGAACTTGAAGCCCTGTATAGCCTAGGCGAAAGCCCATAGCACCCAGTCTAGTATGAAACAGTTGGGGCCTCCATCGGTATCTTTACTTTCAACTTTGTTTATGTATGTGTTGTGGTTTGCTTTGGTAATATGGTGAAGAATTCTCGGCACAAGGTTGTACGTCTCTTCGTTTGTCCCGTACATGGACTCGATAACTGTCTGCTTGGCTCGTCGAACCTTGCTACAACTGACTGTACAACCAACCAGATTGGCGACTTCTGATAGCAACATCTTGGGGAAGACGGATACGTCCTCCGTAACTAGGTGGCTGATGAGGCTTGGCACATATGCATAAGTCACATTTCGATGACACCGTAGTGGCTCGCAAGTGTGGTCAGTCACCACCTTGACCGTGAAGACCGAGCCGAAGAACTTTGCTCGGTGAGCACAGACCTTACTAGGGCAGCCTTGCACTAGGCACTTCTCTACGTAATGTATTGGGTTAGACCAGTACACACGGTTGATGGACAATGCGTACTGTGCAATAACTAGCTGCAAAACCACCTTGCTAGGGAAATGATGCCCAACTAAAAGGGTGTTAGCATCAAACCTCCACCGCGACCCTTCTTCTTGTGGCAGTACGAGCGACCGCACTACTATATCATCAAGTCTGGATGCCACGTAAGGCACATCCGACGACAAAACTCTACCAGTTGGACCACCACCCTAGGGTATGTACTCCTCACTATCATCAGAGCCTGGGTCGGCGTCCTCGTCAGACTCCAACCTGAGAGGCTGGTCCGACAGATACTCATGGCAGTCAATGCGGGCCGACCACCACAGTCCACCCCCCTCGTTTTGCAAAAAATTATGCACAAGTCTTTTCTCGTGGACTTCCTCCAAAACAACACATTTTTTGTTACCATCTTCGAGCTCCGCCTGCGGTAGCCCGGTTCCCGAAGCACCAGCGTTATCAAGGTTTCCCAGCGCCCTGCGTATGAAATTCACGTGCGCCATCGGCTTCCCGTATATCGTCACCTCGGGCTGGGAAGCATCCTGCATGTACTGGCCCCATGCTACACTTTCATTCACCTTGTCTAGCTCCCATACGCCCTTCCCTCCTAAACTCATGCAAGTGATCCCCTAGATGACAAGTTTCTTCATCGTTGGCTCCGTGTCAAACTCCTTCCGGATGCACCTCCTATGCTCGTGAATATTCATCACATCGAGCCCCTCTACCTAGGCCACCTTGTACTGGTATCTCGATAGGTTCAACCCATCGGGTCCGACCCATACATGACCGTCGCCATAAAACACTACCAAATCTTATATGTTCGAAATTACCTAAAGCCAGATAACCCGATTTACGATACGCAATATAACAAACAAGGTATGTAATTAACACTAATTAATCAACTATACACAACTATTTACATGCGATTATTTCTTCAACTACCACTAATTAAATATGACAAAATTAATTAATACTAATTAATTACGAGTAAATTATTTGCCACTAATTACCAATGACACAAATAGTTACGACGTATTAGAAACAAGTAAGTAATTAAATACGAGTAATTAAGTACGAATAATTAAATATGACTAAACTAAATAATATTAATTAATTACGAGTAATTTATTTGCCACTAATTACCCACGTGGGCGACAGAGGGGTGGTCCAGGCAGACATGACATGTGATTGTACGATAAGGTCCAGATCAATGGCGCACCAGATTAAGTCCTTAGGGATTACTCAGGCGAAACCACCTCATCCAAAATGTTCTACCCGCTCCCCCTTTTGTCGGGACCTCGGATATGCAACTCCGGGACCCTTTGTGCATTTTGAACTAGTCTTAGATCAGTAGTTAGCTCACACAGTTGCAACATTGGTGTACTCGTAACCATACAATAACACAACTAAGGAAGCAGACAAATTAATATTACTTAGTAGCAAAAAGACCTTATGATCAAGATTTTATAGAGTTTGGCACGCAATGCTAAAGACAAAATATACACTTGTAGTAGAAATGAACAACTCGTGGAAGCTATACGACATGCCCACAGGCAATCGAGTGGAGGACACGGCCTAGTTCGCATGGTCTTCGAAGTAGTCTTCCGTGTAGAACTCGGTGCTCCCCGGGTCTTCTTCAGCGACTGATCAACAAATGACGTAAAGTCATGAGTACTTAGAGTACTCAGCAAGTTGTAGGGAAAAGTATGTAAATAGTATTCATGCAAGGCTCAACAATGATAGCTATATGGCTATTTTGCAGAAAGCAATATCGACCATAAATACAGTAAGTAGATTGTAAAGCCCGATTTAAAATGTTAATACATAAGTAATCAAGTTCTTTGAAATAACTCGTGAACACCATGTTCACTTCCTAACCAACGACCAGTAAATAATCCGTCCACGTTTCAACCAACGACTAGTGAACAACCCGTTCACTTCCCAACCAATGACCATTGCAATATTTGGATAAGATCTACCCCTCGTGTGAAATCACCAGGTATTGTCCATAACCGAAGACACGTCTATTAGAATAGTTTTACACTCTGCAGAGGTTGTAAAGCTTGACCCACAAGAGATAATCATCTTATACTGTCAACTCACACACTTCCGAGGTATGCGACTAAGAGATTATCACAAGGCTTTTACAAAGCTCCGCTTTGACTCAGTTCTGCTCGCTAAGGTTTCGCCATTCTGGACCCCTTCTTGCGTCGCTTATCAACCCTTAACAGAACCGAACCAAAACATTGCTAATTAGTCAGCCAGGACCACCCCATCCTGGACATGTGGTTGTACGGTATGGCCCAGATCAATGGCGCACAAAGTTAAGTCCTTAGAGACTACTCAGGCGAAACATTCTCATCCCAATGTGCTTCCTGCACCCCCTTTACTGCACGATCATTCACTTGAGCATGAAATCATTTTTGGTTCAACCCAATCAAATGTAAACCCTTGCCATTACACAATAACTTTTATAAACAGTAGCCATGCCACAATTCTATAGTTCGTTTAGTCAAATTTATCACCATTGAATCATGTGATCGAGAGACCATCGCATAACTAAAGCACGACTAAGCATAATATGCACCCATACTGGTATTACAATAATGTCCAACTAAGATTACCCAACATATTGTATCCAAGGGTACATGTCAACATGTCAGTCACAATTATCAAAGGAGGCTTAATGGCAATTAGGCATTTAACTATTCCTGAAATCAGTTATTATAAAACTACCAATGCATGTTGATATAAAGCAATATAATTTTATAAACTGGGTATGACATGATCAAAGGCCTATGACTTGCCTTCGTTGAAGAGTTGAGATACTTCGGTCGAGGTCATCGGGTCCAAGAACTATTCAAAATTGTTGGAATCTATACGCGCGAAAAGAGACAAATAAATAAAATAATTCCAAATAAAATTCAAAAATAACCAAACTAGAACTAAAAGAAAGGTACTGAATTAAGATGAAATTAGAAATTTGAATCACTCAAATTGGAGCTCGAATGAAGAAGAACGAGCCCTTGGAAGGAGGTTCAATTGGTCAAAAGACTTCAACTACCTGGTCAAAGGAGGTTCGAGTACCGGTGGTCAGGAGGAGGTTCGACTACCTGGTAAAAAGAGGTTCGACTGGTCAAAAAGTGGTTCGACTGGTCGAAGAAGGTTCGACTGCTCGACGCGGTCGAAAGAACGAGAGAGAGAACAGGCTCGAGGAGCTCACCAAGACTGAGAGAGAGGCCGGAGGAGGTGGCTGGATGGAGAACGGCCGTGGGGAAAGCTCGCGGTCGAAGGCGAAGAAGGACGACGGCGAAAGGGTCGGCCAGGACTGAAGGAGAAGAGGGAATGCGGTGACTCCTGCGAAACAAAAACTGAAATTGAGTGAGGGGATTGCATCAAGAAGCTCTAGGGCTCGAATTGAGGCGGGTACAAGAGGGGGGCTGCACTAGTGCGGCTAAGTGGCACTGACTTGGTGTGGAGGTGGCGGCGAGGAGGTGCGCACTGGGCAGGTCGTGATCCTGCAAAGCCAACGGCGAAGACCACGTCGGCGGAGGAGCTTTGACGGTGACGCTTCAGGCGGTGACGCGAGCTCCAGCCGACGACGGCGAAACTCGAAGCGCGGCGAAACAAGGGCGAGAGAGAGAGGGAGAGTTGAGGGGAAAACAAGAGAATGGCAAAAAGGCACCCTGGGGCTCCATTTAAAGAGGAAGGAGGGGAAACCAGGTGACAAGGTGGAGCAGTGGGATTCGCGGCGACGCTGCAGAGACGACGACATTTAATACGCACGTCGCTGAGGGGACGATGGCATTTAATGCGCATGTCGTTGGGGGCGACGACATTTAATGCGCATACCGCTGAGGAGGCAACGGTATGCAATGCGCCTGGCGTGGAGACAACATCATTTAATGCGCATGTCGGTGAGGGAACAAAAATATTTAATACGCACAATGCTGAGAAAAAAGAGGTAGAAAGAACATGCGGAAGCGAGGCTGGTCAAAACCGAAAGGTGGTCAAAACCGAAAGGTGGTCAAAACTGGAGAGGTGGTCGTAACCGAGAGGATGGTCGAAACCGAAAGGATAGTCAAAACCGAAAGGATGAAACCGAGAGGATAGTCGAAACCGGGAGGAAGGTCGAAACCGGGAGGATGATCGAAATCGAGAGGGTGATCGAAACCGAGTGAATGGTCGAAACCAAGAGGATGGATGGTCGAAACCAAGAGGATGGTCGAAACCGAGAGGATGGTACGGGTCGGCATGAGGGGAAAAGGAACAGGGCAACGAGAATTCAGAATAAACAGAGAAAAGGGGTCTTAAATACCAGAGAACACCAATAAACTCAAAATAAACCAAATTTTACATTAGTTGAAGTTTGATTTATTCAAATTAAATTGTTTTCAATTTTTAAAATTTCAAGTTAAGCTTTAGCAATTCAACAAAACCAAATGGTTATTTTTATTTTGAAAATCTTCAAAAAGCCCTAAAAAATGGGATGTTACACCTTTACTGCACGATCATTCGCTTGAGTAGGAAAAATATTTTGTTCAACCAGGCCCAATGGTATTCTCGGTCATGGCACAACAATTTTTACAACTGTAGCTTCGTACCACCATTCTATATATTATTAAGTCAAGTTATCGAGATTAATCTTGTGAATAGGAACCCACCGTACAACTAAGCACGACTAAGCATATTACGCCACCAATGTTGGTATTATAATTATGTCTAACTAATATCAACCCTTCCTATGATGTCCAAGGATACATGTTATTCGTAATTATTCAAGCTGGCATAATGTCAAATAGGTATTTAACTGCCCACGAAAACAATTTACATAAAAATATCGTGCATGTAGATATAAAATAATATATTTTTATAATAATGGGTACGACATAATCAAAGGTCTACAACTAACCTTCGCCGAAGGATGGAGATACTCTTGCAGACATATCCAAGCCGACCTCGACAACGACGGAATCTAAACTCACAAGACAAGACTAATAAATAACTAAAAACAAATAAAATCAAAAAAAAATATACTTAGTACAAATAGAGATATATTGAATTTATATGAATTTAGGAATAAGAATCGACATGTCTTCAAGCTTGCCGTAGCACTTCATACTGTGATGACGGACGTGGCTTCCAATTCTCACGACGAAATATACTCTCGTCTCAAATCCAATCATGTGCCCCTTCACTTTCTTTTCTTTGGTGAAGTAAGTTGCACCTCTGCTTGTTTATAAACTCTGCAACAAGCACTCAAGAACTCCAGGCCAATCTCCTCTTTGACCGCGATACACTTGAACCATCTAAAGAAATTAACAGGGCAAGATTGTCAAATTAAGATCACAAAACAAAGTTCAGATAAGACAAGTGATCAGATCTCTAGCACAAGATGAACAGGAATAGAATATGGTGAGAATAGAGCAGACTTAGATGAGCAAAGAATTAGAATCGATGAGAAAAGAACAACAACCTAAGTCAAATTCCGTTGATTTGATTTAGAAAATAAGTTTTGAAGCTTTGACTAAAATGGTCATGCTAACTAAGGTTGCGTTCTACAGTCGATATGGTTCTGATGCCACCTCTGTCGGGACCCGAAAATACATATCAAGAACCCTCTGTGTATTCTGAACTAGTCTCAGATCAGTAGCTAGCTCACACAGAAAACAGTGATGAAATACCATCCATTTATTCGATTGAACTAAAAAGATCTCGAAATAACAAATAATAATAATAACTGGACCTTATGGTCAACGTTTACTTAACTTGCCACTCAGGGCTAAAGAAACAAATAAACTCTTGCAACAGAACGGAAAACTTGGAAAGGCCAATCAACATGACCACAGGCAATCGAGTAGAGAACGCATCCTAATCTGCAAAACCTTCATAGTCCTCCTTTTGAAAGAACTCCTGTGCAGCTTGGTATTCTTCAACTGATCAACAAAGGCATAAGCCGTGAGTACATAAAGCACTCAGCAGGCCGTAGGGAAATGTATGCAAATAGTATTCATGCAAGGCTTGCCAAAGGTTAGTTATATGGTTCTTTTGCAGAAAACATCATTTACAATAAATACAGTAAATAGATTGAAATGTGTAATTTAAAAGAATATTAAATAAGTAAACAATTTCTTTGAAACAACCAGTGAACTACCCATTCACTCCCCACCAAGCCAATGATAAGTGAATTCCCCATTCACCAATCGCCACAAACCACCAAGTGAATTACCCATTCACCGAACGAACATTATATTCATCAAGTGAACTTCCCAATCACACTCTGACATATTTTTAAAAATAAGAAACTCTATCTCTCGTGCGAAATCCCTGAGCACGTCCATAACCGCGGACATGGCTATTCAAATAGTTTTACACTCTGCAGAGGTTGTACAGCTTGACCCACAAGGCACGACTTCTCTAGTCTGTTTGGTATCCGTCGATACCACTGCTCACTACCTTAGGTAAGAAGTCTAGAGAACGTGACGAAGTCTTTACAAAGCTCCTTCTTAATCCAATTCTGCCCGCTAAGCTTTCAACACTAAATGTCTAACCGACCAGACAGGCCCCCCTCTTGCGCCATTGTGAGTACATCCCCATAACTCACGCTTCCAAGACAGAACCGAAATTAAGACATTGCTAATTAATTAGCCAGGTCACACCCATACAGGACATGTGGATGTACGGTTAAGGCCCAGTTCAATGGCGCACAAGATTAAGTCCTTGACAAGTTACTCAGACGACTCTTTCCACAAACCCACAATGTGCTAACCACACCCCCACTATCCACCATCCACTCGCGTGAGCAAAAACCATTTTGTTTAGCCAATGACATCCCTTATCATGGTACTCAAATTTTAATAACAGGGGCTAACCACCACGATTCCATATATCATTAAATCAAGATTAATCATTATGACGCATGCGATATTAAACCCATCGTAACTAAGCTTGACTAAGCATTAATATAATACCCATATTGGTGATACAAATATGTCTAACTAAAATTATCCATGCTAGGGTGACCAAGGATTCATGGCATTCAAATAATCAATGGAGGCATAATGACAACAGGCAATAACTAATCCCAAAATAATTAATATAAAGATAGCATGCAATTGTATAAAATAATATACTTTTTAAATCATAGGTTAAATATGATCAAAGGACTGCAGCTTGTCTTGGAATAGATCCTGGTATTGGTCTTGATCTTGGTGTACTCCTCCTTGCTCAAAATTGCCCGAAGAATAAATGTCTACTCGGAAACAAAGCAAATCAACCAAATAAATACAAAACAGAAGTAAAACTAACTCTAAAAATTAAAAAATCTTAGATAAATAGAGCTCGAATTTAGATGAATTTAGAAATTTGGATGGGCTCAATCGGAGTTCGGATGCAAAAGATATGGGTTTTGGAAGTTTGAAATCACATGATATCATGAAAATCATAATTTTAGGATTTGCTGAATTATTTTTCTACTAAAAAATCGATTAATGACGTCAGCTGACGTCAGTGATAAATTTCAGCTGAAAAGAACAAGAAATAGAAATAGAAAATCCACGACATGTGGGACCCACATGTCAGCGTGATGGTTACGGTGGACTAGGTTCACCGAGCTGGAGTTTTGGATTGGATTTGGTCTGCCACACGTGCACTGACGGGTCGGCCACGCTAGCAAAAGAGATGAGGTGGCACCGATGTGGATGCTGAGGTGGATTGCCACGCTCGTACAGAGGGCAAACACAAAGGAGCAGAGCGCAGCTCCAGCCGGCGGCAAGACGGCGAACGACGGCGAGGCGGCTCCGGTGAAGTGCCAAAACGGAACCCCGAGGATATGGCAAAACTCTGGGAGGTGGTGGCTCATCGGTGGCGGCGGTGTATCAGCGGCGGTGAGTCTTCGGCTCACGGCGGCTTTAGCGAAGGAGTCGCGCCCGAAGGAATTGAAGGCAAGCACTGGATTGGCGATGATGCGACGATCACGAGAGGGGCTTGGGAGGTCCAGAGGTAGACCACACCGGTGACAATTCAAAGATGACCGGAGATGGGGAAGAACCATAGTGGCGGCGGCTCGAAAGCGAAGAAACCAAAGCAGAGGTGGGGGTAGGATGAGAATATAATGGAGCACAAGATGACACGCTTGAAAGAGCTAGGAGCTCACCGGTGGCGTAGATCAAAGATGAGAGGCGGCGGCTACTTTGATGACGAAAACGAAAATGGCGCTCCGGTGATCTTCAGAAGGAGATGATGCGAGCACCACGTAGCTCTCGTCGATGCGAATCCAATGGAGGTGGCGGCACTACCGGAGGTGATCGGATGACGATGAATTTGGACAATGAAGAGCTTCGGCGGCCGACTCGGTTCTTCGGCGATTGCGGCGCGACGAGGACGAAACCAGGGACGGCGCCTTAGGGTTTGGAAGAGATGAGAGGGGCGAAGAAATTGACGCAGGGGGCCAGGCTTATATAGTGCCAAAGGAGGGAAATCCCGAAGGAGCATGGCACGACGCTGGACGCGTGAAGCGCTCGGACTCTGGGAGTCCTGAAGGAAGACGAAGACGACGTAGGGAGCGGTGGGTCCACCAAGCGGCGGAGAAAGCGGCGGCGCGAAGCGGACGGCCCGAGTCATGCAGCGGAAGAGTTGGGCCACCGGGGTTGGACCAGCTCAGAACAGTTGTTGGGTTTCAGCCCAATACTGTTCCAGAAATTTTAAATAGGTTTTTCTTTTAGAAAATACTAAAAATCTAAATAGCAATTAAAAATAGCAAATGAACTCAGAAAAATTCTAAAAAAATATAGAAAATATATCTAAGCACAAGGAACCCAAATAAAATAATTTTGACAATAGTTGATGTTGAAATTATTCATATTAAATTATTTTTGATCTCTAGAAATTCCAATTAAGCTTTAACTTTAGCAGAAAAATTCAAATGGTTATTTTTTCTTTTAAAACTTCAAAACAAACCAAATTTTGGAGAAATTACATGTGATGATGCGGACGACGCGGGCTGTGTGGGGGCGTGGGAGCGTACGACGCTGCACAAGCATGGGCGGGATGGTGCAGCTCGACATGGTGCGACGCGATAGCGCAGCTACTAGCAGTCTGTGACTTCAGTCTGAGAGCACAACGAGGGGAATGAGGCGGTCGACAATGGCACTGGCGACTAGAGTAGCAGCTAGCAGGAGCAGAGCAAGGCGTAGGAAAAAAAGAAAAAAGAGTTTTGTCCCAGGAAGAAAAATCACAAATTGAAATGAAATTATGAGATTTGCATTTTGAAGATAATTGAAATTTAAAATTTGAATTTGAATTTTGGTGCGGGTTTGAAATTGAGGAGAGGTGAATTCAAATTGATAATTTGAATTCAAAATTTTACTGAGAATTGATTTGATTTGAGATTTGAATTGATATAATCAAGAACTTCAAATAAAATCCAAATCTTTGAAATAATTACTTTAAATTAAAATTTACAACAAATGAAAGAAATTTTGGAAAAACAGAAAAGAAATAAGCTAAACATAACTCAAAAGAAATAACAAAAAAGATCTTAAAAATCCAGGAGAAATCTAGAAAATAAATGAGACCACCACATAATCAAATAAAGCATATTTTGAATTTGATTGAAGTTTAATTTATACACATTAAATTGTTTTTCTTTTAAAATTTTAAATTAAGCTTTTAACAAATCAAGAAATCCGAATGGTCATTTTTATTTTGAATTTTTTAAAAAAACACAAACATTAGGTGTTACATGATCGAACAGGGGCACGTCCAGGCGATGGGCATATGGACAAGCCATGTCGGACTAGGGAAGCGAAGAAGTCGTGTCCGGGCTAGGGGCGAGCGGACATGGCTTATCCTGGTGAGGGGTGAGCGACAACCATGTCCGGGCTAGGGAGGTGCGGAGGTGGCCACGTATCGGGAGGAGGGAAGTCTGGGCTAGGGATATGCTGCAAAGATGATATCCGGGCATGGGAGTTATGGTATTGGACAAGTGTCGGCCACCAGCACGTCTGTGGTGTCAATTTTTGCAATACGACGTTGCAATGACTATTTCTGTAAAAAGTGTGCCAACCGTGTCATTTAGTCCAAACTAGCAGAGTGTCCGTACGTTACAACGGAAACACAAACTTTCCACGAGATGAGACAGTGAGAGAGAAGATGGGGATGGGAAGTGGGTGGAGCAGCGACGGAGCTTAGGACGAGAGAGGGAGACGAGGAATGTGATGTATGGGGCTCTGCAAGTGTCGAGGGATTGGGACACGTGCAGACAGTTAGTGGCGTGAGTGGTTCTGGCGACAGCGAGGTCGAAGGAGGGCGAATCAAAGGCGGCCGAGGGGTGAATCGGAGGAAGAAGAGTGGGCGGTGATGGTGCAGATGCGAGGAGCGATCACGTTAGAGACACGTCGTAGCTGATACCGTGGTCCCGGTACGTGCAAAGTTTTTGTTGTTTTTATTTACATACATAAGGGTGGGGTAATTCCGGGAGGACAAACTCATTTTTTATTAGTTAAAAAATCTCCTGGCCCACCCGGCCAAACATCCCATCGTGTATTCGCTTCCTTTCCATTCTCAGCTTCGCTCACAGTTCGCACCCACCTCATCGAGGTCTCCGCTTCCTCTTCGCCTACTTAACCACGCGAGAGGAGCAGAAGAGGAAGGGGTTGAGTACAGGAGGGGAAGGACAACGCGACATTACAAAGATCCCTCTCCTCCTCCTCCGGCCGCCGCCGCAATCTGCATTCGCCCGCGCCGATCGCTAGGGTTTGTTTGACACCCCCCCCCCGGGTGTTTGCTCCGATCTCCCCCTGCGCTTTGCATTGCTGTTTTGATCTGATTCGTGGTGGGTGTTGTTTTATATTTTTGGTGTGGCAGGGTTGGGTTGCGGGGTAGGGGATGGCGTCATCAGCGGCGGGGGCGTCGTCGCGGGGCCCGCGCTACGCGCCGCCAGATCCGACGCTGCCCAAGCCGTGGAGGGCGCTCATCGACGGCAACACCGGCTACCTCTACTTCTGGAACCCCGAGACCAAGGCCGTCCAGTACGACCGCCCCACCGCGCCCCCTCCTCTTCGGCCTCTCAGCCTCCCAACCCCGAGGAGAGGGCCAGGAACAACGATCCTTCCGAGGTAGCACATCAATGTTCTTCCTTTTTGTTTTGTTTTGTTTCGTTTCGTTTCTTTTCCGTTGCTTTTGTAGCCTGGGTATAAATGTCCGTCTGGAGGTGTACGAGATTTCCTTATCAATTTGTTTGTTTCTCAGTCCCAAGCCAATGCTGGAGCGAGCCGCTCGCAGAATGCACCTCCGGCTGATGACAGGGCTAGGAACGATCATTTTGAGGTGCACTATCATCTCTTTATTTCCCTATCATTCACTTATTAATGTTGCATACAATATGTATTCCGCGCTGTATTTGCCTCATCATGCACACCACACCAGTATGGTTTGGAACAAGATTACATGTAACAATGAAGCAGAAAATAAGTTTTTGGCCTGCCTAGCTGCCTTCACTCTTAAAAAGGGTCAAGGAAATAAACGCATTTACGCAAGGGTCATATTAATGACCGTTACTTCATTAACCACGAAATGGCATGGGATGTTGTCCTGTTTTTCAGCGGCGCACTGAAGCTGCAGGAAGCCGTGTGCAGAATGTGCCCTTCGCTGACCACAAGGCCAGGAGTGATCCTTTGGAGGTACATGTCGTGCACCTGTTACACGTATGTATATTATACTGCATTGCTCCTCCATAAATACAGTAAGATTACGACAATAGCGTAGTAGTAATGGCATTGCAAAGAGCCAAAGATACAGTCACACATAGAGCATGATAATAACTGATGTACATTTCTTGTTCCAATCCCCAATGGCATTACGTAACATGCTATTTTGTTTTCCAGCCACGCTCTGCAGCTGGAGTAAACCCAGCGCAGAATGTGCTGTCCGCTAATCCAGTTTCACAGGCTGCCAATGGAAACCGCATCTCGCCAGAAGCATATCGTGCTAAGCATGAGATTACTATTGTTGTATGTGTTCCAACTACTTTTATACCCCTCAATCACTGTCACTTACCCCTCAATCACTGTCACTCCTGGTTTTTATGTGCTGTGTTGCTTAATTATTCCATTCCTTTTATTTACCAGGGAAATGAGGCTCCAGCACCATTCATGGCGTTTCAGTCCACGGGCTTCCCTTCAGAGATTCTAAGGGAGGTAGGTGCACACAATGCACACCAATATTAATGTGTTGCCTTGTATCCTTCTCCAAAGAAATTAGGAGGTCATTGTGCATTCATGCTACCCATGTCATAATTAAGCTGGATTTTCTGTGCATCAAGCTCTTCAAATCAACAATCCAAGTCGGGTTTTAGCCTGTTTGTTGTCTTGCCCTGCCTCCTTTGGTTTGAAACAACTCGTTGTTTTTGTTTGTCACCTGCAGCTTCAAGATATTAGATTTGGTTTTGATATAGTTAAAAAATTATATGTAATGTGAAGCTTTTGTCTTTTGCTATATAGTACATTTTGGCTTATGTGTTTATAAAGCTCTAGTACACAGTTAGTCACATAATACTCATCTCTGTCATGGGTCTATCGTTTTATAGGTACAGCAAGCAGGATTCTCTGCACCAACTCCTATCCAAGCTCAATCATGGCCAATTGCTTTGAAGGGCCGTGATATTGTAGCTGTGGCGAAGACTGGTTCTGGAAAAACGCTGGGTTATCTAATTCCAGGGTTTATTCTTCTTAAGCGCCTACAACATAATTCCAGGGAAGGTCCAACAGTATTAGTTCTCTCTCCAACCAGGGAATTGGCAACACAGATTCAAGATGAAGCAATCAAGTTTGGCAGATCATCAAGAATATCATGTGCTGTATGTTGATTCTATCTTTTACTTATATCTGTTACATACGTTATGCTAGTTTCAGTCTAGATCTACTCTTAGATGACTTATGTAGCTCCTCTATCCACAGTACTAAATTTCCATTTTATGTATACTGCATATAATTGTTAACGTGGGATATTATCTAATTGCAATTTTTCTTTTGAAGTGTTTATACGGAGGTGCTCCAAAAGGCCCTCAGCTAAAAGATTTAGACCGTGGTGCTGACTTTGTTGTTGCAACTCCTGGAAGATTGAATGACATTTTAGAAATGAGAAGAGTGAGCCTGCATCAAGTATCATATCTTGTTCTTGATGAAGCCGACCGTATGCTTGATATGGGATTTGAGCCACAAATAAGAAAAATTGTGAACCAAGTACCACCTAGACGGCAAACTCTTATGTTCACTGCCACTTGGCCAAAAGTGGTGAGGAAAATAGCCTCAGATTTGCTGGCTAACCCTGTCCAAGTTAACATTGGGAACACTGATCAGCTGGTTGCAAACAAGTCAATCACTCAGGTAACGGCTAACAATAATGTTTTTTTTTGTTGACCGGGATATTCTTTGTTTCAGTATTTTGAAGTGGTTTGCTGCATGTTGCATTGCAGTATGTGGAAGTTATCACACCTATGGAGAAATCGAGACGACTTGATCAAATCTTGCGGTCACAAGAGCCTGGATCCAAAATAATAATATTTTGCTCCACAAAGAGGATGTGTGATCAGCTGACTCGAAACCTCTCACGGCAGTACAGTGCTTCTGCTATTCATGGTGATAAATCACAGGCTGAGAGGGATTCTGTGTTGAGTGAATTTCGAAGTGGCAGGTGCCCAATTCTTGTAGCCACTGATGTGGCTGCTCGAGGCTTAGACGTTAAAGATATCAGGTTTGAACTTTATCTTTGCCACTTGTAAAATCGGGAGTCATGGTATAGCTCGTAATAATGATGGCTGAGCTGAACACACGTTTTACCAATCTGTAAATTTTCAAATGTGGTTCACTGAATCCTTTCAAAATCTTTTGTCACAGAGTTGTGGTTAACTATGATTTCCCAACGGGTGTTGAGGACTATGTCCATAGAATTGGGAGAACAGGCAGGGCTGGTGCGACTGGAGTTGCCTATACATTCTTTTGTGAACAGGATTCGAAGTATGCTTCAGATCTTGTTAAGATTTTGGAGGGTGCAAACCAATCTGTTTCCCAGGAATTAAGAGATATGGTTGGCCGTGGAGGGTATGGTGGCAGATCACGGCGATGGGCATCTTCTGATGTCTCTTATGGTGACCAGGGATATGATTCCAGCTATGCTAAAAGATCGACCGACAACTTCCATACCAGCAATTTTGGCAGTCGGTCTGGGGATGGTTCAAGCTCTCACTCGAGGTGTGTCTTAGTTTCTATTTGGATCCTGCCTTTTAGCTTAGCACTAGTCTGATGAATCATCAATTTCCAGCTTCCATAACAGCAACAGTGGCAATCAGTTTGGTGATACTCCAAGCTTCCATACCAGGTATGGCACCAATCTCTATTCTGTGTTGCCTTTTAACCCACACCGGTAATGAGCCATCACTTCACAGCTTTCATAACAGCAACGGCAACACTCAGACCGGTGGCAGTTCAAGCTTTCATGACAGGTTTGTATAAATTTCCCCATTTGGACACTTATTTGTAGCTTACATCCAGTCCCTAATAAATAATCAATTGTCATCTTACATAGCAGTAGCAACAATCAATCTGGTGACGGTCTCAGCTTTCATGCTAGGTACTGTTTCAATCTCAAATAGAATATGCTTGTACCTTATGCCTGAATCTCACTTGACAGAGGCACATGTTTAGCACTTCTTTAGTTCACCTGTGCCCATGCATACCGTGTTGTTAACAAGTGATCTTGCTCTAAGATCCTGTGGTGCTTGGGTGAAATATTGTGTAGCTGAATTAACCTATATTGACTGGTTGAAGTACTGAGTAACACCATTTTTTTAACTTGAAATGAAAAAGAATTTGGTGCTTCTTTTGCTATGTCGTTGTGTTGACAACCGTTACTTATTTATTTTTCCAAGTAGTTTATTTTTGTTGGGGATGTGATTTCATGGTCTGTATCTTTATCAACCATCTTCATTTAATTGGCAGGTTCTATAGCTCTTCTCGAGGTAGCGATCAGAGCAGAACAAACAATGACGGATTCCATGGTAGGAGCAGGAGTCCTCCAACCAATCGCAGCCATGAAGAGCCTGGGTCCAAGTCGGAGACTCTGGGAGTCTCCAGCTGGTAAATGTTATCTGCAAAGATGCAACCCAGCATCATGATGGTGATGAAACAGAGTAGACGAATTTGGTTCCCTAACCAAATTATAGTATCTTGTATGCTCCCCTACAGCAAAGAAAGTCCTGGAACTTCACTAACATAGGGTAGAGTGTTGCTCTTTGCTATGCCGATGTGGTGCCTGGGAGGCACGATATTGTCATTGGTATTAGTATTTTGTAGAACTTGGAAGCTCGGACTTTTTTGCTATTTATACCTGCTAGTGTTATAATCCTGTGGAAACAAACCGCTTGAGGCATGAATTTTGGACGAAACCATGTACAAGTTATGTTGGCTGTTGCAAATGCTCTCAGCATGGTTTATATTGAACTGAATGCCCCAGGCTTTACATGTGCTGAACTGCTGACAGAAGTGTGTTTGCCCTTTGTTAGTACCTGTAACCATGACCTTTTTTGCCTGTTACATTTGGCCGATGACTGTCTGCATCGTATTGCAACCGGCAGCGCATCTTGGTCGAGAAATCAGAACGAGTTGTGCTTGCACATTAACCCCAGTGCACAAGCGCCAATGTCTTTACAAATGGAAGTGATGAAACGGCACAACCGTCAGAGGCTTGCAGTAGAGTGGTAGTTTCAGGGATTTTGTGCCTAAACACGAGGCATTCCTCGTGAGAAACTGAGAGTTGAGAATATTCAGGATGGATCTAGCAATTTTCTAGACCAAAAGGAGGATCTTGCAATTATGCAAAGAAACTGCTGTAGCCTATGGTACAATTGTGGTGGAAGCCGAGCTTACTGCATTTCCTCATCGTTATATCGACTACCTCTCTACCTCAAAACATGTATTTAAAAAATTGTAAGAACTACTGTAATAAGGTGAGCCCTCATGCATCCTTTGGTTTTGTTCTCTTCAGCCTAGAGTACAGGAAAACTCCACCTAGTGCTGCACCAGTTCCTGCCAGTAGAAAAAGCAAAGGGGAGAACAATCCAAACATGAATAAGTTGGACATAAGAACAATCAGAGCTTGCAGCAGCAGCATATGTTAAGTAAAAAAACAGTCTGATAAAGTTACCTAGTGCATTGACAGGTGAAATTGGGGTTCTGAAGAAGAGAACAGACGACACGATGACAACCACACGCTTCACACAATTGGCGACAGAGTGGGTCACGGGTGATACTCTGGCCAAGATCATGTACGAGATCTGCCATTGTGCACAACAAACAGAATGGACCTCGTTACACATCATGCATCATCAAAACACGATCTTTCTGGAGCCAAAGAAAAGTTGAATGCTCACCTTCTGATACCCATGGAAGCAAAAACCAGCCAGTGCTGCTCTCACACAGAGTTCTTGGAGGTTAAGGCCCTACATGCCAAAAAAAGATTGTATACCATTTGATAAGTTCATAATTTAGGGGCGATGACACAACAATCCAGGTATCTATTTGCCTGAATTTTGCAGACACTCACAGTGCTCTGGAGGTATGCTGGGGAGAACTTGACCCCTTCGACGAGTAGCATTAGAGGGCAAGACAGCAGAAAGGACAGTATGGTGATTACTGAGAAGACGTTTATGTCATCAATAGCTTCCTGCATCACAAGAGAATTACTGTTATGTATCACCGATTGTAAAGAAGCAAAAGATACTGAATTACTAATCATGGTGAAGAAAAAGGAAAAATCACCTCTTCACCACCAAGAAGTTTCTTGCTGAGGACATTTCTTGCTTGGTTGGTCAGATTCGATGCCATGGCACTCCAAAATCCAATCCTGCTTCCACAGAATTAGTGTGACAAACTGGCAAGATTCCTTCAATTATTTAGTCTCAACGGAATTTGTTGTGTATAGCTTATATATAATAAGGTGAAAGAAAGGGGCTATATTTGGAAAGCGGGAGCGTAGAGCGCAGCGTACGATTTCGAATACAGCCTTACAAGGGAGACGCAGTTACGTGGGGTTACGAAATATTGTAGACTGGGGGTGTGGGGAGCGAAACCCCCCGCGGTACGGACTATGAGTCCAAGTCGAACATATAATCGGGGTATAAATATGTACTGCCGACCTCTTGTAATCCTAATTAGAAAGGGAAAAAAACTTCTCATACGGACAGAGCTGCCGCGATTCGACTCCTCGGAACGTAAGCTTTGCCGAACCTTATAAACAAATTCTCGTATCTTTTGTGTGGTTACTGTGATTGTTCTCTCGCGCAAAGGGCTGTGGTAGGTTCTAACAGGAATAAAGGCAAATAATCATTCTTGTATGATCAAAGATTCCCCAATAACAGATAGGACTTACCAGTTGAAAGAAACTTCAGTCAAAGATGCCAAGGCGACGCCGCCAACAATCGGCACGAGAGAGCCCAGCACCAGCAGGGAAGGCGTCTACAGGTGAAACAGCGAGCGAATTGAGCAAAAAATTGCAACCATTTCTTCTTCATTTCAATTCACAGTGCAGATCGAATGAGCCAGCAAGTAAATGAATGGATTCATTGTCATGCAGGTGTGCGCGCAGGTAGTCAGTCACCTCTCCAAGCAAGAAGGTGGACAGCAGGACGGTGAAGAATGGCTCGGAGGCCTTGACGGTGTGCGTGAAGGAGACGGCGACCTTGCCCAGGCTCATGTTGGTGAACACCGTGCCCAACATGTGCCCGGCGGCCAGCGGCGCGATCTTGGCCAACTGCGGAGACGAAACGAGGACAAAAGTTTCAATTTGGAGGGCGAGTTCAGAAGGAAACGACAAGATTGCATTTTTTTTTTCAGTCGCAAGAATCTCCTCACCAGTGCAGGGGAGAGTTTGGGCACGGGGTGGAGCCTGCTCGCCCACATGAAGAAGATGAGGAGGGAGCCGAACGCAAGCTGGAAGGAGGTGATGGTATAGGGGAACGGCAATGCCTTGAGAACCTGCGATTATTGCAAAGCGGTTTGATTGATCAGACACGAATGATGAGAAACAGGGGAGGGAGACATGGAGATGGAGGAGGGGAAGAGACGAGAGACGAGGGGATCTTGGAATAAAGAAATGGCGGACCAGCTTGTTGTAGATGTTGAAGTAGATGTTGAGGAGGTACCAGGCGACGATCATGGCGCCGAGCTGCACCGTCTCCGCAATGCCACCACCGGCAACGTCCCTCTTCCCTGCAGTCACGTCGTCCGCCGGCAACAGCCCCTCCGCCGCCGCAGCTGCGGCCGTAACCGCCCAGCCCTTGCCGTTACCCGGGAGCACCCACACAGACGGGAGCTGCTGGCGGCTGACGCGAATTTGGAGAGGCAGCTCAGCGGCGGTTGCATCGCGGCGGCCGGCGGAGCAGGAGGTGACGCCGATGCCGCCATGGCACGAGGTGGAGGCCGCGCCGCGGCGTGCTGTCGCCCAGGCTGCGGGGTTGGAGTGGGGGGAGGCCGTAGCCGCCGCGGAGCCCTGCATCTCTGCCGGATTCTCGTGATTCGTTGGTAGTCGGTACCCTCCCCTTTCAATACTACTCCACTAGTAAGCTTATTGCTTAGCATAAGGACGCGACGTCACAAAAAGGAAGAGATGCTGGTTGAATCTCGCCGGGATCCCGTACAGATTCGTCCCCTCGAATTTCCTAATGTTACATTGGAGTGACGAATGGTCTATGGAGACCGCAGTAGCAGGGAAAGAGAGAGCACGAACGCGAAATAAATTTGAAGACTCGTATGTATGGCTGCTTTGCTGATGGCATGTGCGACAGGGCAAAAAAACAAGAAGCTAGTATCGATGCCAGAAAGTCGCAACCCAAGAAGAAATCGGCGTCACAAGTGACGTGCAGAATATACTGGTGGAGGACCACAGGAAGAGGAAATGGATTGAATATGCACGCAGTCTCTGAAAAAAATTTAAATAATATTAATTTGAAAGATAATTATAAAAAGAAATCATCGATTTTTAATTACAAATATAGGTTATAGGTGTTTATCACCATTTGAAATAGTGATAGGGCCAGAGGAAGAGGAAATGAAATGGGTATGAACGCAGTCTCAGAATTTTTTTAAATAATATTAATTTAAAAGATAATTATAAAAATAAATAGCCGATTTTTTTATTACAAATAAGGTGTTTGTCGCCGTTCAGACTACAATCGTCATTTCAATTGGTGACAAGAACCCTGTCGCCAATTGGAACAGTGCGGAGAGGTTTCTGTTGCCAATTGAACTAACGGACATGACAATTTCGCTAGTTCAACTGGCGACAGTTATATTTATTTTTTTAATTTATGTTAGAGAATTCCGCCTAAAGATTTAGTGTATTTCACAAAAAAAATTTGTTAATATCTTGAAGTGTATGCGTGGATCGGAATCCAAAATTGGAGAAGATAACAAAATGTGAAGTAGGTAATGCGACTTCGGCGGCGCAATAACACAAATAGTCCCCTTCAGTGCGAAATGGAAAAAAATATATATGGGTTTCGGGTTGCCATGTGCATTCTTGTCTCTTCTACTTTCTCCTCCGCTCTCCTCCTTTTTTCAGAATTAAAATGACTTTTTCCCCCAATTTTGTAGGGGTTTATATAGCCCCTGTCAGTCGCCAGTGGCAGTTTGTCTCGAGTTCAACTGGCAACAAGCAGTAAATACGTGCCTAACGTCATTCCAATTGGGGGCATGCACCTATATAAAAAAAATCGATCATTAATTTTTTTGTAATTATCTTTTATATTAATATTATTAAAAAAAACCGAAGTCTCTCGATAGCTTCTGCTCCCAAAGATCCCCTCACCTCACCTCGCCTTTGCTAGGGATCCAAAGTCTCAGAGAGGTTTCTATCGCTAATTGAACTGATGACACGACAATTTTGCCAGTTCAACTGGTGATAGGACCATGTCGTCAGTTATATTTTTAAAAATTTCTACTTAGAGAATTCTGTCTAAAGATTTAGAGTATTTCACGAAGTTTTTTTGGTAATACCTTGAAGTGTCTGCATAGATCGGAATCTGAAATTAGAGAAGATAACAAAATGTGAAGTAAGGAATGCGAGTTCGGCAACACAATAACACAAATAGTCCCCATCGGTGCGAAATAAAAAAAAAATTGGTTTCGGGTTGCCATGCACGTTGTTATCTCTTCTACTCTCTCCTCCGATCTCTTCTCTTTTTCGAATTAAATGACTTCCCCTTGAGAGTATATAGCCATCGGCGATTGCTTGATTCAAGCGAGACGAGCAATTGGGTTTGGCGACATATAGTAAATAGGTGGTTGTTGCCATTTGAAATGGCTACAGGCTGTTATAGTTATTCCAATTAGCAACAGGCTGCTGTCGTCATTCCAATTGGCGATAGACACCTATATTTGTAAAAAAAAGACTATTTATTTTTAATTATCTTTTAAATTAATATTGTTTAAAAAACTTGCATCTCTCGACAGCTTCTGCTCCCAAAAATCCCCTTCCCTCACCTCGCCTTTGCTAGGGATCTAGATCCTCTGGAACAATGTTTCGTGAGAGAGTTAACAGTGCTCTAGCGCAGTGATATAGCATAGTAGTAAAATATTATAACACTTGATATCTGTGACGCCCCGTGTCATTACCCCAAGGGTAATCACACTTAGGCATACGGATTACTATTCGTCTGCCCGGTAGAACACCGCTCCGACGAATAGCAAGCCATTTTATCAGAGTTGCGCAGCAGAACAATAAAATAGAAACTGTACATCTTTATTACAGTAGTAGCCACATAAGACTAGGGTTCTTACTAAAGCTATTACATAACGCAAAAGGGAGCTTCCCCGCCACGGGAGTCTGCTCTGAACTACCGCCCTCCTACTCGTCCCACGAGTCAAAGATGGCTTCCATCTCGCTTAAGTCCTCGCCGCTGGTGCCTTCTCCTCCTAACTGCTTGCGCCGGTACTGCAAGTCCTTTGCCCCTTCGGGATAGCTCCCAGGACTAGGATCTAACAAAGGAGAATACTAACAAGGTTGAGTACAAAAGTACTCAAGAAGCATTAATAGCAAAAGGTGCCTTTGCATGGTGATCTCCGGTCTTTATCACAAATTCTAAAATCATCTCATTCGAAAATAAATCATTAAAACATTAAGTGTCAATTTTAGTTACGAAAATACTACTAGTCACTCGGAAGAAGAAAGACCCCTAGCGGTTCCCGTAGACTCCAATCCAAGAGACTGGCATGAATTCATGATTTGTATAGCACTGCGCAGGCTTGCGCCACTTTACCCATAGCTATCCTGAACTCTTTATGAGCTAGGTCCATCGCATTTCCTTTGATGCGACTTCAAGTTCGAATCTGACGCGTTTTCGAGTTACGTGATTAAGTCTCCACCCATTGTTTTCCGTCGGTGTCTGGCGCACCAGGTCCTCCACCGAGTTCCAACAATGTTGGTTGGGCGGCTATCCTCCGAGCCCAACACTCCACCTTGGACCGGCTATCCTCCGTGTCCAACATTCCCGTTAATGGAGAACGTAATTACGTAAACAGTAGCATTTTACGCCCGTAAAGCGGAAATGGTTGGCACTGATTTTACGGCATCTGACCGAGTAAGAGTTTTGTTAGTCCTTATATTATAATTGTAGGTAAAGGGTCCCACCTCTTATCATCATCATCATCATCATCATCTCTTTTCTCTACCAAGTCCCCCTTTACCCACATAGTAATTCTCATCTCATTCTCATTCTCAGTTTTCTTATCTTTCTCATCATCTCAATCCAATTTGTTTTTGAGAAATAGTTTTGATGCAGTACATATATGATAGAGCAATATACGGTTTACATTTAAATTAGCTATATTGATGTTCAAGAGGATCGCTTGCCTTTAGAGTTTTTGGAAAGGTCGACGATGACGAATCTCTTATCAGCTTCTCCTGTCGGCTGGAGCTCGTCTTCTGAAGCAACGCGGTAATACCAATAGAATACCGAGAAATATTTAGTGATTTTTGGTGATATTCAAATAATTAATTGCTAATGCGATTTCTACTGGTTAGCCAATTTTTAACTTACAAATATTTTCCCAGAACTTGACTCGATTAGCGATCTTTTAAAATCCTATTTTAATTACCCTATTAACCCTAATTTATTTCAAACCTAATTAACCTACAAAAATCCTAATTAACATAATTACCAAAATACTTAAAAACCCTAACCCTAACCCTAATTACCAATTTACTTAATTACCCCTAACCCTATCTAACCTAACCCACCCCGTACCGCTCTCTTCCCGTCTTTTCCCCTTTCCCGTCTCTCTCTCTCGCTCGGTCTCACTGGCGCCGCTTCGGGCGCCTCCTCCTCGCTGGCGCTCATGACGCCTCTCATGTGCCAGCCTTGCTTCTCATACGGCGTCTCGCTTCATGCTGGTCTCTCGGCTCCTCTCAGCGGCCGAAGGCTGCGCCATTCTTGTGCGACTTCATACTGTCCGCTGTTTGCTGCTGCGGTCGCTCCTCATGTGAGCTCCCCTGCGGCACAGGGTGCCGCCGTCTCCACTCGCACCGATCTGCCGCTCGGTTTTCTCCCCATGGCTTCACCGGTTTGATTCACACTCCCCTATCCGCTCTCTCTCTCCATTGCTTTCTCTAGTTTGGCGGCCGGCCTCACGGCCGCCGGCCGCTCTGGGCTCAAACCGCCGCTCCCCGGCTGCGCTCTGCCCTCTGGCTCCGGTTCTGGCTCGGCCCTGGTCTCTCACCTCGGTTCTTCTCCTGGTGCCCTAAGCCCGGTTACTACCCGATTGATTCTGCTTAATGATTTTGCTAAGGTTGATTCTTTAGTCGATTTGGTTGATGATAATGCTTAAGTTAATTGGATGCATGCTCATATTGATGGATTTGGGGGGAAAAATGGTGGTTTGGTGGTGCTGTGGTTGATGGGGGGTGGTTCGGCCGTGCTGGGGTTGCTGGTGGTTTGGCTGTGGCTGGTAATACCCATCTCCTTCTCTACTCCCTAGTCCCCTTGCTCTGTGATGAGAATTGATTGCTGCTTGTGATGCTAATGAGCTTTGGTGGTATAAAAGAATGATGTGCAAACTGGGCAGTGTACCCTAATGGGATTTGAGTTCACCTTTTTGTTGAACTCGGATTGGGATGGAGAAGGATGGCGGTAGCACGCTTCTTTGGTGCTCTCCGCTTCTGGTGTCTGCTTTGGTCTTCCTCCCGCTCCACAGTGCTTGGCCTCTTGCTCTGGGTTCTTGCTCCTTCTTCAGGCGAATCGGGAGAGGAAAAACTCTTGGGATGGTTTCTTGAGATCTGGCTTGGAGTGGGGGATGGATTCAGGGGAAATGAACCTGGAGTTGGCTTTGCTGGGGCTTGGTTGCACTGATTTGTGTTGGGTGCAATGTCTGGGGTGTAGCTCTGCTGTGCTGAGCAGAGGGCTTTGGCCAAGGGGGATTGCATCTGGCTGGGGAGTGCACTCGGCTGATCTTATCTCCAGGCTGTGCAAATTGCTTTTACCAAGCTCCCTGTTCATTTCTACTTTTACCCTGATCTTATCCTTATGTCTGTGCACTGAGGGCTTAAAACAGGAGGGAGTGTGGCTTCTGTGGCTGGTTGCTGGCCACTACCTTTTTCTGTGCTCTCTTGTGGGGTTTTTGCCGTATGATTTGAGCTGAGGCAATCTGGTATTCGTAGGTGTTGGATTTGAGAATGCCGAATGATGAAACCTACGGTAATAAGACGGCGCCGATCGCTTAGGTTGGGTTTAGGTATCGCGGGTATCCAGGTGCCAGCTGATTTGGTTTAGCCTTGGTGACTCGAGAATCAAGTTGCCGGCTAATCCAGGTCGGTTTGGGTAGCCTCGATACTCACTGTGCCAACTAACCTAGATTGATCTGGGAACCGCGGTGATTCCTACTGTATTCTGACGGCAACTATTCTATTTTAACTCTATACTATGGTTTTCTATTTGCGAATGGTCTTATGTTTGGTCGACGGAAAATGGAGCTGGTTGTGGCAATTCGGATCGAGTCGAGGAAGGCAGTTCGATTGGACGGCGATGGATGATCAGTACTTCAAGGAAGGCTTCAGAGATATGAAATGCAAGATCTTTGTTTAAACGTTTTGTAATGAACTCAAAGTTGTAATTATGATTTGATCTGATGTAATATATTCTTTTGATTATGCGATGTAATCTATACTTTAACTGGATGTAAAATACTCTTGTAAACGAATACGGAAATGGATTATGCTGATGCTTTAATGAAAACTGTGCAAGCTTTTGAAAGCAGCAATAAAGGAGTGGTTACTGAGATTGATTTTAATACATGCCTTTAATTAAGATTACGAGATTCTAATTTTGTCGGGTTCTCACAATATCAGCCTTTGTTTTTTTATCGGATGGTAGAGATCGCTCATAATACCCATGCACTATAGATCATCTGGATTTACTCTTTCAATGCAGAGGATCTCATTCCCTTTGCTAGTCACTCGTTCAAAGGTGTGATGAAGCCGTTCGATCGGATCTTTAGCAACCTTAGCACTTGTGATACAGGAGCATTTGGTTTGCTATCAAACTAAATATTGGTAAAGCCGATGGAAAATAGCTGCTGTTTGATTTGTTACAAAAATTTGATAACCTCCTCCACGAAAATGGTGCCAAAATCGATCAACACACAAATTAGTGTTGGCTTTGTCGAGAATGATGTGTAACTCGTTCAGCCGGTTGCCATTTCGCCGCACCTTGTTCAGGGTGGGTCCTTTCCGCTCCCAAGACGACGACCCCCCGCGTACCGATCGTGCGCCTGAGTGCCCTGGCCAAGAAGGGCATGACCTTCTCCCCTGTGAGTCTGCTCGTCCGCCGTACATCGTCGGGTTGGGGGGCTGTTGGAACACAACATCACTAGAATCATACACACGCATTTACCCGTGGACGTACACTACATGGAGGAGACGAAGAACACACCCAGAGTATTAAGGCGACACAACTAGCCCCTTTTCTGTTTACTCTTTGTTATTCCATATCGCCTCTCCTAAACTCAATGACTTACAGGGGTATTTAAACTCACGCATGCGGCTAACACATTAGCACCACTAGCATGCACGTCTTCCTAGAGAAACGCCCCATGACCCAACTAACTCAGCACTTGGTTACACACATCTTGTTTACTCAGCCACATGATCTCATGCCTACAATGCACGATCCCATACAGCACATGCATGCACTAACCATTAACCCAACTAACGCACGCACTAACAATTAACCCAACTAACGCACACACCCACTAACTCACGCACTAATTCTTGATTATTTCTAACAATCTCTCCTTAATCAAGATGGCTTCACAGCAGTATCGGTTCATCGTCGGCATCCGCCTCCATGATACGTGCATCTGCTTTCTTCTTCTTGTTGGGCTTATGACATTCTAAGCAAAGTGTCCATAATCATTACAATTAAAATACCTTACTTTTGCCTTATCAATTCTTCGGTATCGACAGCCACTGCCGCCACTAGAACCATCTGAGGAGCCTTCACCTTCATGCTTCGACGATCGAGCCTCCCACTCTGCGCGCGTCAGGAGCAAGTGCTCCTCGTCTCCATTGCCGTTGCTGTAGCGACGCTCTCCCTCTTCCTGCATCTTCAAGCGTCCGATTAGCTCTTCGATCGATATATTTTTATGTTACCGAATTGCTCAATCGTGGTGACGACGGGGGAGAATTTCTTGGGCACGGCACGAAGAAACTTCCGCACGATGTAGGCCTCTTCCATCTTGTTGCCTAGACCTTGTATCTTGCTGACGATTGTTGTCAACCTCATCGCGAAGTCATCGATCTGTTCGGTGTCCCTCATGCGCAAGTTATCAAACTCGCTTTTGAGGTTTTTGTACATGCGCCTCCTTGACATCATCTTCAAGGTGTTCGGGCCTCCTTTGCGGTCTCCTTCTCCGCTAGGAGTAGCAATATGTCTTCCGGCACCGCGAGAAAGATTGCCACTAGCGCCATTTGATCTTGCCTCTCGTTCACCTCCTGATCCACGATTGCGTTCCACACGTCCTGTGCGTGCATGAACACCTTCATCTTCATAGCCCAAGTCGTGTAGTTGCTCCTCGTAAGCATGGGATACGGGAGGGAGATGCTGCCCTCGCGCGCCGACGCCTTCGGCACGCTCCCATCGCCGATCTTCAGACCTCCCCCGTCGCCGGTGACGCTTCTCGACGAGCTCAGACGCGACATGGATTAAGGTGTACGCGAACACAAGCTCCGATACCAATTGTTGGAACACAACATCACCAGGATCATACACGCGTTTACCCGTGGACGCACACTACACGGGGGAGACGAAGAACACACGCAGAGTATTGAGGCGACACAACTTGCCCCTTTTCTGTTTACTCTTTGTTATTCCATACCGCCTCTCCTGAACTCAATGACTTACAGGGGTATTTAAACTCCCGCATGCGGCTAACACATCAGCACCACTAGCACGCACGGCTTCCTAGAGAAACACCCCACGACCCAACTAACTCAACACTTGGTTACACATATCTTGTTTACTGAGTCACGTACACGATCTCATGACTTAACCCAACTAACACGCACACACTAATAATTAACCCAACTAATACACCCACTAACTCACGCACTAATTCTTGATTATTCCTAGCAGGGGCTATCACAAACGCACGGCAGCGGGTTGTACGAGACCCTCCTGTTCGACACCGAGTCGAAGGCGATCATCCCGGGGCCGCGCCTCACGGCCGCCAAGTCCCCCGCGGCCGTGGTCGCCGCCCTGGCTCTGTGCCCCGACGTGAGGGACGCGCTCAACTTGGCGCCCTGATTCGAGGTCGTCGACCTCAAGGACGGGATGCAGCACGGGAGCCTGGTGGGTTGCTCGTGGTCGTGGAGGCCCCTGCCGCAGCGGCCTCACCCTGGGGCTGCCGCTCGTCTCCCACCACGTGTCCGTCGGCTCCTACGCGGTGGTGGACGTAAACTTACTAATTCCTGGTCAGAATGACCGTATATGTCATTCCGCCGGGCAAAACTAAATTCTGGTCGATTCTGGGCGGAATTGGGCTTACCGTGAATCTTGGTACCGGTCAAATCGCAAAGAACATCTTCGAACTGTAATTAGGCCTAATATGTCTAAGATTTAATCCTATAGTCTTGTATTTGAAGTAAGGTTATAGGTGAAATTCGAAGAGCTTATAATTAAATGTATATATTTATGAATATATTGTTATTATTATATTAAACTCTAGAATGCCTAAATAGACCGGTGACAGAATTCTCAGTTTTTAGGGGGCAAGTTCAGAAGAAGGAAACAAAAAGATTGCTTTTTTCAGTCGCAAGAATCGCCTCACCTGCGCAGGGGAGTTTGGGCACGGGGAGGACCTGGTCGCCCACATGAGGAAGATGACGAGGGAGCCGAACACGAGCTGGAAGGCCACGATGGTGTAGGGGAACGGCAATGCCTTGAGAACCTGCGATTATTGCAGCGCGGATTGATTAACCAGACACGAACGGTGAGAAACAGCGGAGGGAGGCATGGAAATAGAGGAGAAGAGATCAAGGAGGGGATCTTGGAATCAAGAAATGGCGGACCAGCTTGTTGTAGACGTTGAAGTAGATGTTGAGGAGGTACCAGGCGATGATCATGGCGCCGAGCTGCACCATCCCCGCAATGCCGGCCACTAGCACCGTCCCTCTTCCCTGCAATCGCGCCATCCGCCGACAAAGGCGCCTCCCCCGCCGCCACAGCTGTGGTCGTTACTGCCCTGCCCTTACCGTTACCCGGAGCATAAGTGGCGGAGCTAGGAATTGGAGACGAAGGGAGCCGAATAAGTTATACAGTAGGATTGCATTCTATGATGGGGTGAAATAGCAGAAAATATAGATAAAATTCTATTAATCATAAAAGAATGTAGTAGCAAAATTTGGATCACGGAGACCCTGCCCCTGCCAATCCCCCTCCCTCCGCCTTTGGGGAGCATCCACAGAGGCGGGAGCTGTTGGCGACTGTTGCTAATTCGAAGGGGCAACACACTGGTGAGGGCGTCGCGGCGGCCGACGGGGCAGGAGGGGGCGCCTAGGCTTGCATGGCGCAAGGGGAAGGTCGCACGGTGACGTGTTGTCGCCTGGGCTGTGGAGTGGGAGGCCATAGCCGCCGCGTCGCCCTACATCTTCCTGGGTTCTTGTGATTCGTTGGTAGTTGGTATCCTTCCCTTACATGTACAATATTACAGACGAATGTTGTCTGTAGTACTCTTCATATCATCTATAGAAAAATTAAAATTAATTCATACAATGGATTGTGTCTAAGTTGACCCTACAATTTTTGCAGACAACATTGATAATTTCTACAGACGATATTGATATAATAACAAAATAGCTGATTATAAAGGCCTTACAGACTGTCTGTTGCGTGCAAACGACTTGTTTATCTCTCATTGTTCACTCTCATCTATATCATCAGAAATATTACGTGACAAGGATTATAGACATTTGATGTCACCCTAACGAGGATGCGACTTTACAGAAAAGAGGAGACGCTGGTTGAATCTCACTGGGACCGTATAGAGTTGTGGGCGACTAACGATGGTCTATGTAAATAGAGACCGCAGTAGCAGGGAAAGAGGGAGAGAGAGAAAGAGAGAGAGAGCACTAGGGGTGAAAAATGAATACGAATTATCCATATTATTTTATTACCGTATTCGATATGGTGCAAATATGGTATATGTTTTTCCACCCGATTCATAATTTCTCTCCTATTCGTATTCGTATTCGAATTCGCATAAAAAATATGGATACAAATATGGTATGAAATTTTCCCACCCGAATTGTTATTTTATCAGAAATATTCGAATTTGATAAAGCAATAAAGTATTTTATTGCAGTATGCCTAATTAGTTGGAAGATTTTTTCTAATTTAATGTGAATTCATCGTCCTTTAGGTGGAAATAAATAGATTAGAATGATTAAGTGTGACCGCACAAGGATTTACTAATATCTCCACGTTACATAACTTATGTGGATATCCGGATTCGACTGAATTGAGTAGATATTCGATTCACAATCGTATTCTTTATGGCATTCTATTTGTATTCATATTCGTTTTAAAAATACGAATACAGATATTATTTCACTTCAGTTTTCACCCCTGGAGAGCACGGATGCGAAATGAATTTTACTTCGGGTGTCTGCTTACTAATGTCATGATCTGCCACCGAGCAAAAGCTATTTACGTCAAACAAGATGTAACACAAGAAGAAATCGGCGTCACAAGTGACGTGCAAATCCCATATACTGGCAAGACGATGAGAAAATGGAGACGAAGGAATACGCATGCAATGCAATCATATCTCGGCAGCTTCTGCTGACCTGTTTTTCCTCCGGTGGCCCACCGCCGGAGATCCCCACTTTTGCTAGTCACTCGCTCGTCAAGATGCATTCAGATCAGGAGTGGAGATGTGGATATTAGTGACAGCGATGGCTGCTGCTTCCTTTTTTTCTTTTTAGAGAGAGAGAGAGAGAGAGAGCGAGCGAGGAAATGGGCAGCAATTTATTTAGTTCAACCAACCATTACAAATTATGGTTCGGATAAGTTCCGGAACTTCATTACACCGAACCAAACCAACACAACGCTACTAACATGAATAAAAGAAGCAGAATCAAAAACATTGGCCGACCTCTTGATATCCTTTCGCACCGGAATAGGGGAGGGCGCCATGGACACACTCGGGCCGAGCTCGACGTCGGCGATCCGTACCCTGGGGATGACCCCGGGAGCCCCAAAATGGCAGCGGCTGGCCCACAGCGGTGGCGCGGCTGCACGTGGTGGCGGCGACATTCTGGCCTACTGCGGAGGCGGCGAGCCGGCAGCTAATCCCGCAAGGTGGCGCGCGCGCACGGGATTTAACGGCACTACCGATTGGGCGTGGGGAAGCTCCGAGCACGGCTATCCACGACGACTGGCGCTGTGGAAGAAGGTACCACGGTGCGGTGGCTACCTTTAGTTTCAATGTTGTCTAGCTTTTCGCTTGTTCGATCTTAGAACTGTGTGTATTTTTGGCTGACGAACTGAATCTTGTAGTTTTGTTTCCTTTAATAGAAATGGAGTGCAAGCCTTTCATCATATATATATATATATATATATATATATATATATATATATATATATATATATCTCTATCTATCTTTTCAGAACGGTCACATGAAAACTTGTAGAAATAGATTTGCCATTGAAGTACTATCATAATATTTGTAGTATTTTGCTGGCTTGTTATTAGGACATCAATGACCAAATTTACATTCGATAGACCACGTAGTATCAGAACTTGTCACAAAATAGTGGCGCCCTAGGATTTAATGAACTGAACAGTCAATTCTTTTGGAATGTTTTCTTTTTTAAATCAGAATTCTAATGTTAATCTTTACTTGGCCAATAGTTTTGTGTCATATGCTTGATGTTTGCTAGCCGGGATTGTAACCTGGCTTCTCATTTAGGTGCTAAACATGCTTACAGGACTAGACAATTATGCACTTGGCTTAGTCAAGTGCCCGATTTTCTTTGTAGTTGCCTGCTCCAAGATTGTATTACTACCTATGAGTAAAGAAACTTGGACCCTGATTCGCAAAAAAGGGTTGTCTATTTACAAGGTGATTGAATTTTTCTTAAGCATAAGTCATATTTTTTATCCATTGGATCAACATCCAATCATATGGCACATCAATCTCTATGTAAATCCAATGGTCACAAAAATTAACTTAGACTTTAGAAAAATTCTGACGACTTAGAAATATCAAATCCAAAAAAAAAACCCCCCCAATGACCTGTAATAACTCAGCATCAACAATAGCATCAGCACAGTCCATTCATAGAGCACTAATACTAGCTTTCAGTAATCCACATCACAGAGCAAAAGGGGGAGTAGAGAGAGTTGAGGTCGTGGGAGGCCGGTGACATTCGAGGCCGTGGGCGATGAGCTCGGGGAGGACGGGGCGACCAGGTGGAGGAGGTTGGGGGCAACGAAGTGGAGGAGGCCGGGGGCGACGAGGTGGAGGAGGTCGGGGGCGACGAGGTGGAGGAGGCTGGTCTGGACGAGCTCAGGGGATGAGAAGATGGTTTTTCGACATAGAGAGCTCAGGGGACGACGTTTATATAAAGTGAGTTTCGGCAGCCCGCCCATTAAGTCCAAATTTTTATTTTCCCGCCTAATAATTTACAGACGGTTTTTAAGAAGAACCGTCTGTGATACGCAACTATCACAGACGGTTCGTGAATAGAACCGTCTGTGATAATTCACAGACAGACGGTTCTCAGTATAACACAGACGGTTCCAAAGGAACCGTCTGTGATGGAGCGTCTGGTATAACATGTTTTGTAGTAGTGTCGCCTGTTCCCCAAAGGTAAGCATGCACACTCCCCCTTTATTGTAAATTGTCTCCTTTACAAACTAGTTACGTGTAATTGTGTAAATTGTTAGAATTACCGATTGCAATTTGCAATTCCTGTTGGTGACAAAGCATGGATTAAAAGTTCTTTTGTTGTTTGAATTAAATGTTTGAAGGCAGAATATCCTAGAGTGCTTATCAATGGAGTGCACTTTAAATTGTTTGAATCGAATGTTTGTTTGAATCAAATCCAAACTAAATGGTACTTTAAATCTACCCCACGAGTTATATATCCTGAAGTGCTTATCAATGCTGCCAAGTTGGCAGAGTCCTTTTCCATGCAATATATTTCACTGTAAAGGCGCATTTGGTGCCAAGGAATGAGTTGATTTGACTGGTGAGACTGGTACTTTAAATCTAGCTGCTAGGAAGAGAGCAAAGAAGTGCAGCTTTGATGTTTGGGAGCACTACACAAAATATGAGAAAAAGAAGAAAAAATCATATGGCAAGATGATTACAGAGTATTGGGCTAAATGCAATAAGTGCAGGTACGAATCTTGTTGTAAGAGTGTGAGAGGCACATCAATATTTTAGAATCACTTGGCGAACAGGCACCAAATCAAGGGAGGTTAGCAGCTTCTAAAATTGAAGAAGACTGGAGACTATAGTCGCACTGTATCTATTTGGACTTATAGGGATAGCTGCCATGCTGAACATGGACACAACCTCTGGAGTCACATGAGCAAGTGGCCACCTTATGGTGCTTAAAATTGGGACTTAGGATTCAACTTTCGATATGTATTCACTTTTGATTAGATCAATATGATGAGACAATCTTCAACTTTCGGTTGTGACTTGGGAAAAACAAGAGAGCGATTATTCCTCCCTGTTCGTTCCGTTTTCACCGCTACCCGTCCTGATGATGAACTGGTCGCCCCGATTTGGGCTACACGGCATAGACGACCTGAGCGTGAGGACTAGCCCCATCGAAATACCGAAAGTGCCGTCCAAAGCGTAAGAAGCCCAGCCCTGCTCGTTGCCGAGGCCCAGCTTTGCCTAAACGGACCACCTAGAGTAGACGAACACGCCTCAGCAGTATCCCGACCAAACTCTCCTCCTGGCTGTGGCTGGATCTCATCTGTCCAGTGCTGACGGGCAAGCATGGCGCGGGAGGAGAAGCGATCCGCCGCGAGGACGGTGAGGTCGGCCGACCGGAAGGCGCTCTACTTCGCCGCCTTCCTGCTGCTCGCCGACGCCGCGCTCGTCGCCCTCATCATCGCCTTCGTCCCGTGTCTGTACCATCACAACCAAACCCTTCCCTCCCCAGGTCTCCCCCGTTACCAGCATCTTATCCATGACTCACCTCTCGGTTGCTGCTTCAATCTGCAGATACCAAGATCGACTGGGACGCCTACATGTCTCAGGTACCTACCGCGTTGACTATTAGCAATTCTTCTTCTTCTTCTTTGGGGGTGAAGAATTTGGGTTAAAGGTGTGATCGTGGCCGGTTCTGGTGTTCGTTTGGTGTGAAAGGTGGATGCTTTTCTCGAGGGGGAGAAGGACTACACCAAGATCGAGGGCGACACGGGGCCGTTGGTCTACCCGGCTGGCTTCCTCTACGTCTACTCCGCCATCAAGTTCCTCACCGCCGGCCATGTCTTCCCTGCTCAGGTCACCTCCTCACTGCTAAGTTTCTTTGCCACCATCGCCAAATTGTTTGCTCTGCTGCTGCATCAGTCATGTGGTTAGCTAGCTATGCTAACATTGCGCTATTGCGTCTGCAGATTCTGTTCGGCGTCCTATACATTGTCAACCTGAGCCTTGTTCTGCTGCTTTATGTCAAGACTCAAGTGGTATTAATGCAAAATTGTTGACGCGTTTTTCCTAATTTTGCTCTAGTTCCAGCAATCCAAATCTAGAACAATAATTTGTTTAGTTCAATGAGGGTAACTATATAGGCTGTTACAACGGACTCCAAAACTGTTTAGGTATTCTTTACCTGTAGTAAAGCTTTTAAAAAATCTGTATGACTAGGTTTTCATCAGCGACATTTTTGTAGAGCTGTTTACCTAATGTTCTCTCTGACCCCTCCCTGTTTCTCAATGATGATGACAGCTTCCTTGGTGGGCTTTAGCTTTGCTTTGCTTATCAAAGCGTGTTCACTCCATCTTTGTGCTCCGTCTTTTCAACGATTGCATGGCTATGACATTGCTCCATGCTGCCATGGTTTTGATTACTTATCACAAGTGGTACCTCGGTCTAATAATTTTCAGGTGATTACCAACTGTATGACATTGATCCATCCACTACTTGTTTGTTTCAAAGTACCGAGATTTATATGCTAGTTGCTTACATTTAGTTGCAATCGCTCTTCCTGCAGTGGAGCTGTCTCAATTAAGATGAATGTGCTCCTTTTTGCTCCATCTTTGTTTCTACTGATGCTGAAGGTACAACCCCACCGTGCTTTGTTCCTTACGTCTTGTTATGCTGCAAACTGTTACCCTTACTAAGTTCTTGGTACAGGCCATGAGTGTCAAAGGAGTCTTTTTTGCTTTGTTAGGAGCTGCAGTAGTACAGGTGCATTGTGCTTTACTTAACTCATCTTGTTTCACTGTTGCAAGTTTGTTGAATTGTTTTCTTAGCACCATGTATCAAATCTCATTGTAAGAATTATTCCTGCTTAATGAATAGTTAAGTCAAAACTAAACACTGCTAGGTTTTGCGTGACGTCTTTATTTTCAAACTTCGGATTAAGTGATGTCCTCCAGTGCTACAATCACTAGGGCCTAAATTCACCCTCCTTAGGGATACAGTTGCAATTTGAGAACTTTGGACCTTTTGATTATGATAAGCTTTCTGATAAACGGAAATTGATTATGGAACAATTCTAGTATATCAGATGGCCATACATGATGTTATTGAATATTGACATTTTACATGAAAAAGATGACAGTTATTGATATAAAGCTGTGGTCCGAGGAAACATGAACAAGTTTGTAGTGCAATAATTTGCTAGGAAAGTGATTATATGGATATGCAGTATGAACTCACTATTAATGCTGATGCTTTGCATTTCTTGTCTGTAGGTTTTGTTGGGTATGCCATTCTTGTTGTCACATCCAGTTGAGTACATCTCAAGAGCATTCAATCTTGGGCGTGTCTTCATCCATTTCTGGTGCTTATATAATGTTTCTTTAATCTTGAAGTTTGAACCATTTCGGAAGTAGCATTATATATCAGGTTCTTATTATTTTCTGCATGCATGCATATGCGGTACAATATTAATTGTTTCATGTTTTTCTCAGGTCTGTCAATTTTAAGTTTGTCCCTGAGAAGTATTTTGTATCGAAAGAGCTTGCTGTTGCATTATTGGTTCTTCACGTCACTACTCTTATGGTGTTTGCACACTACAAGTGGCTTAAGTGAGTACTCAGGTTGGATGTAATCAGTTGTGTGTGTGTGTGTGTTTTAAGAAAAACTTTAGGGGAGGCCCGTTACATCATATATAAATTAAATAAAAAATAATAGAGAAATATTTACAGCAAAACAAAAAGGAATGTACAAGGCCCTCTAGGGGGAATCAAAATAAATAATCGGTTGTATTGTATGCTATAGGCTTGTAGCAAAGATAAATGCACAGTTGAAAAGTTTGTATGTTGCACACTACTAGCTTTATGGATCTTTTTATCAATGCTCCTCGTTTACTTGTGTATGTTTTCAACAGTCCAATATGAACATGCAATTCACTAAACTGTGTTTGCTCTCGGTAATATTCTGTCTCAAGAAATTTTGCAGATTTTGTTTGACTTATGTTGATAATGCTACATTTGGACAGATAGCTTCTTTATTGTGGTTGTCTATAAGTTTATAACCATATGGTTCTGCAAATGATTAATATTCTTGTATTTATGTTGACAGGCATGAAGGTGGCTTATTCCGTTTCTTGCACTCCAGATTTGAAGGTGCTACATCAATTCAACAGTTTATTTCCTGCAAGCCCAGACTGTCAACTCTCAGTAAAGAACGTAAGTTAGACCACGAAATTCAAATCAAGTTTTCATAGCATTTGGAACTGATTGTTTTTCTCTGAACTAATTTGATAATTACAACTTGCATCCAGATATTGTAACTGTCATGTTTGTTGGGAACTTCATTGGCATTGTGTATGCCCGATCATTACATTATCAATTCTATTCCTGGTAAGCTCGTTTTTTTCTCCTTCACTGAAGTGTTAAAGAACAGTTCTCAATAAATTTAGCCATTTGCTCGTGAATGCTGGACATCAAGTGCTTCCTGTAAACGTTTGCAGGTACTTCTATTCGTTGCCTTACCTTCTATGGAAAACATATTTTCCAACACCTCTGAGGTACGTCACCACACGGTCCACACCTGGTGTTCATCCTTTTTCCACCTCAATTTATAACAGTCATGTTTAGAACTGTTTGGGCAAACCACCCATGGTCATTCTCTTGGGTTTCTTTTCTTATGGCTGGCTTTATCCCCTCAGGATCATTTTATTTATTGGTGTGGAGCTCTGCTGGAATATTTATCCTTCTACCGCCTATTCATCACTGCTTTTGGTATTCTTGCACATCTCCATCTTGTTTGGTCTATGGAGTTCACGTGCTGAGTACCCTTATGTCAATAATAAAAGGACATGACAAACAGTATCAACAAATTGAGCAAGGCAATGCGAATTGTGTGATCTTTTGAACTAGCGGCAGTCAATTTTTTCTACGGATACAAACTGCATCTAGGGCTTTTGTAGATCCGGTGTAAACTGATACACTTGACTTTTGGTAAGCCAATACTCTTGCTGTGAGTTGGCCCAAGATTTTTAGAGGATCATCTAGTCATACCAAACATGTACCATGTGTAACCTGTTAACATAGATGTGTAACCCGGTGTCCATTGTCCACTGACCGCTTAGGTTACAATGTATTCTCTATTCCGAACTCGAAAATCTTCTGGAAATGTGTAACCAGTTCTCTGGTATTGTTGAGGAGCGTTGGCAACATAAAGAAAATTTGAAAATCTTAACTCTTACCAAATGCAAAAGGAAGAGGATAGAAGCTGATCTTGTATGGTGTATGTAATCACTGAACATAGAAGAACATATGCACTAAAAAAGAAAAGAAAAGAAAAAGAAAGCTGCAGAATTTTGCCTAGACTCGTTCATTAGCGCAAGTGAGCTCATGTGATATAGCCTATGAATATTGAGCAAGCGCTAGTCCTTAAGCTGCAGAGAGCAGCACAAAACTCTCTTGTCTTCTGAACATGACCAGATGCAGAAATATGACAAAGCTACAAACACAGCAGAGCAATTTGGCTAGCTGGATGCGTCTCTGATGAATAAAACCTGAAAAAAGAGAGAAGACACATCAATACAACTGTTAGAATAGAAATTCTTTTGTATTTTTTTGTTAATAATACCTGAAAAAAGAGAGAAGACACATCAATACAACTGTTAGAATAGAAATTATTTTGTATTTTCTTATATATGTATGACATATTTCTTTATAATATCATCTTGTACTCCTATGTATATTGCCTATTAGGCCTCGTAAATATATACACAATATTCATAACATAGTATCAGAGTTAGGGTACTAACCTAGCACTTTTCGCAGCCATATCCATTGTTGTCGTCGAAGGGCGTCGCCGCATGAGGTTGTCGTTGGTCGACGTTGTCGCCCTCTGCCAGCTGTAACCGCCCGACACCGCCCATCCTCGCTACTCGCTTGACGCCGCTCCACCCTAGGATGACACGGGTCGAGAGCCTCCCGTAGCGCCAACGTCGCCGCCCGACTCGAAGCCGTCGTCCACCTGACGCCCGACCCGAGGACGACGCGGCCGAGCATCGCCCTCCACCGCCCATCGCAGAGCGCCACCGTCGCTGTCGTCGTCCGCATGGGTCGTCGCCGCCATTCCGCTTGGGTCGTCGTCGTAAGCATGGGGACCCTAGCTTCCCCCCGCTCGTGCGCCCCTTTTAGCCAGCCTTCGCAGGCCGGTTTAGTGTGAGCCAGCCTAAACCACAAGCAAAAAAATAGAACGTTGATCTAACCATCGCGCTGTCCAGTGTTGCTTGTTAGACTTTATTGCCTTGGTCGTCGTGCTGTCCAGCGCCGCCTACTAATGACTTATGTTCCATCACATGCGATCCCATTCTTGGGAACAAGGCTTCATGGGACGAACTACAGATTGCGGTCTTCACTTATGGAGATCACGCTCGATGGTCCCCGCCTTTGGAGACATGTCACTCGTGTTCGACCTTGTTTGCCGTTGTCGGTTCAGCCTTCTTCCAGACAGCCTACTTCTGCACCTCCTATAGAAGATGAGGCTGCCAAGAAGGAGGCAAAGGCGTCTTCTTGACACTGCTGATGAGGCCTTTCAGTATGCTATAGACGCTTTTGAGCGCTGGTGTGCTGACAAGGCCCATGTTCGAGCCATCATGGTGGTCATTGTCGACGACTCCATCCAATCAGATATTGTTGGTTTGTGTTCTACTTGTCAGATCTGGGAGTACTTACGAGAGCGATACCAGCAGAGCAGCGATGCTCAATTTTTTTTTGCTTCAGCGTGAGTTGAAGACGCTTCGCCCGAAGGACTCCTCCCTCGATGATTTCTTCCAAGCCCTGGCCAGTCTCTTACGCCAGCTAGACGAGCTAGCTTCTCCGCTCTGCTAGGAGTGTCATAAGGTGCAAAAGGCGGATCGTGATCGCCTTCGCCTTTCTGACTTCGTCTGCATTCTTCGCCCAGAGTTTGAGCATATCAGGGCTCAACTACTGAGTCGCTCACCACGACCGACAGTCACCGAGGCTCTTTCGGCGCTTTGTGCCGAGGAGTTTTGCCACGGGTTAGCAGCACAATTTGTTCTGACTATGCTTGCTACCCTTTCTGTTTCGACTACATTTCCTCCTCAGGTGTCTGTTTTTGCTCATATTTTTGCACCAACTGGGGTTAAGTGCAATTATTACAAGAACTTGGCTTCGACTACGGCCTTATGCCTCGAAAAGAAACAGAACAAAGCGGATCGGTACAAGGGAGCAGGGAGGCCTTTCCTCGACGGGAGGATCAGGTTCTTCTCAGTGAGGTGACTCTGTTTCGCAGCTCTGCTAGGCTCTACTTCAGTAGCTCTCTTACAGCTCAGTAGTTTCTGCCAGTCTAGCTCAGACGTCTCCTCTAGGTACTTCTTGGGTTCTGGATTCTGGTACATCTTTCCACATAATACTGACTCCACATCTCTCATTTTAGTAAGACCTCCTGCTTTTCCTATCTTTGTTCAGACAGCTTATGGTACTCCTCTTTCTGTCAGCTGTCAAGGTACTCTTTTGTCTACTGACTTTTCTGTTCTAGGTGTTTCCCATGTTCCTCAGCTTGCCATGCAGCTTCTCTCGGTAGGTCAGCTCACCGATCTTGGCTGTAGAGTTGGTTTTGACTTTCACACATGTTTTGTCCAGGATCGACAGATATGAGACAATACTTGGGATTGGCCGTAGGGATTGTCAGGGTCTACATCCTTAACTCCCTCCACCTTCTATCCACTTTAGTTGCTCCTATCACCTCTACGTCTACCTCTACCGCCACTGCTGCCACGACCTCTGGAATTTTTATACAGTGACATCATCGTCTAGGTCACTTGTGTGGGTCTCGCCTTTCTTAATTAGTTCGTCAAGATGTTCTTGGACGTGTTACTGTTGACACAGCCATGTTTTATCAGGGTTGTAAGATGGGCAAGCAGCTACAACTTCTTTATCATTCTAGTGAGTTCTTATCTTGTTATCCTTTTGACTTAGTTCATTTAGATGTATGGAGAGTTGCGCCTATTATCTCTAAAGACGGGCATAAGTTTTATGTGATCTTCATTGATAATTATTTTCATTTTACATGACTTTTCCCTATGTCTAATCATGGACAATTTCTTACGATCCATCGTAGCTTTGCAACAATAGTTCATAATCAGTTTGTTTCTTCCATTCGTACTTTTCATGTGATTCTACTTGTGAGTACTGTTCTGACGCTTTTAGACAGTTTCTTTCTAAGTAGGGTACTTTTTACCAGTCTTCTTGTCCTGGTACCCATGCTCAGAATGGGGTTGCTGAGCGCAAATATCGTTATCTGATTGTGACTGCCCGCACTCTTCTCCTTGCCTCTCACGTTCCACCACAGTTCTTGGCTGAGGCCGTTTCTAAAGATGCATATCTCATCAATATGCAGTCTTCCACTGCTCTTAAGGGTGTCAGTCCTATAAAGTGTCTCTACTCTCGAGCCCCCCAGTACACTCACCTTTGTGTTTTTGGCTGTACTCGTTTTGTTCTACTATAGCCTCGAGAGCGCACCAAACTATCGACTCAATTAGTCGAGTGTGTGTTTCTTGGTTATAGTTCTAAGTATAAGGATTATCGCTGCAAGATCAGGATCTCACGAGATATTATCTTTGACGAATCCCGACCTTTCTTCTATCGAGATTCGACTCCTTGTCATGTTTCCACCGTTGAGACTATTTCATGGTTGTCTCTATCTGACTCTTTACCCATTTCTCCACTATCACAGTCTTCTCCTGATTTGTCTTCGGTGTTTCCTTCTGTACCTTCACCTCCGGTGCTGCCTCCTGCAACAACGCATCTTGTTCCTGCAGCACCACCGTCTCGTTTCTCTAGTATTAACCACTCCAAGCGTCTTCATCCTTCACCAGTCTCCTCTCCTGGTATCTTACCGACACCTACATCTAATCTTCCTCATGATGCTCCCCGTTACGTCCTTCGTGACCGAAGATCCTTTCGACCTGCTAATCGTCTTGAATTTGCTCCGATAGCTTTTGCTTTCTCTGTCACTGAGCTTAGTTCTTATCGTGAGGCTACTCCTCATTCTAAGTGGCAGCTCACTATGGCAGAGGAGCTTGATGCTCTTTGACGTACAAAGACTTGGGATTAGTGTTCCCCTAGGCGGGCGCCTAGGCTTCCTAGGCGCTGGGTGTAGCCACACCGTCGCGACTCGGTCTAAGTCGGAGCTCTAGGTGGGTCGAGTGCCTAGCCGAAACTGGGCGGTCCTAGGCGGCGCGAGTCTGGGCGGTTTGGAGCGTGCTGAGGCGGTTCTGGGCGCACGGGGAAGAAAAACAGTAAAAAGATAAGTGGCTCTCACCTTGTGCCTTCTGTCAGAAGCCCTACTGTTGCTCTGCTTGTTTGCTCCCATCGCGGTTGCTCGCCGCCGCCTCCTCTGGTTCCCCGTCGCGGCCTGCCTCGGCCGGCGTCTCCTCCCCATTGTTCCCTGTCGCCGTCACGCAGCTCCTCCCCAGTTCCCCGTCACTGTCGTGCCTCCAACCCTACCTGTCGCCCCCAGGTCAGCTGCCTCCCTCTAGCCCTCGCCTCGTTGGAACTCTCTATACAGCTACGCCTCGCTGGCCTTGCCTCGTTGGACCTCTCTGCGCGGCTACACCTCGCTGGCCTCGCCTCCTCTCTACTTTGCCTCTTGTGCGCACTGCGCAGTAGTACTAGCCTAGTGTGATGCAGCCGATGCTTAATGCTTTGCTTTGCTCTGCTCTGCTCTGCTCTGCTCTGTGAATTAGTAGTAGTAGCACTGTAGCTGTGTCAATGTGTGATGCTCTGCTGATTTGCTCTGTGAATTAGTAGTGCTAGTAGTATTAGTAATTAGTAGTAGTAGCCGTGTGAATGTGTGATTTATTAGTACTTAGTAGTACTGTGGTAGTAGCACTGTGCAAGTGGCACTGTTTAGTAGTCATTACTCATTACTTCATTAGTCATTAGTTAATTACTCAATTATCAAGTAGCATTGTAGCAATTATGATTGTATGTTTGTAACAATTGATCATCTCTTCTTACATAATTACACATATACATACATACATGTAACATCTCTTCTTACATAATTACACATATACATACATGCATATAACATATACATAAGTTTGGACTGATGCTTGTTATTATGTATTCATCACGCTTGCTTGGACTGATGCTGGAGGCGATTATGCTTGCAATTCTATTCGGTTGCCTAGGCCCTACCTAGGCGCCCTAAGCGCTAGGCGGCCACCCACTGTCCGCCTAGCGCCTAGCGCCTAGGTGAACACTGCTTGTGATATTGTACCGACACCTGTGCATGCTCTCCCTATCATGTGCAAGTGGGTGTACAAAATTAAGACCTGGTCTGATGGTACTATCGAGCGCTACAAGACTCATCTTGTAGCTCACAGCTTTCAACATGAGTATGGTCGCGACTACGATGAGACTTTTGTCCCTATTGCTCATATAATCACTATTCGCACTCTTGTTGCGGTTGCTTCTATTCGTCGTGGTCTATCTCTCAGCTGGATGTTAAGAATGTATTTCTTAATGGTGTTTTGCATGAGGAGGTCTACATGCAGCCACCACCTAGGTACTTTGTTCTCGATGGGCATATCTGTCATCTTCGTCGTGCTCTTTATGGCCTCAAATAAGCTACTCGTGCTTGGTTTACGTGTTTTACCTCAATGATTACTGTTGTCAGTTTCACTATTAGTTCCCATGATTCTGCTATTTTTGTCCATATTTCATCTCAGGGTAGGATACTGCTTCTTCTGCATGTTGATGATATGCTCATCACTAGTGATGATTCCCCATTCGTCACGTATGTGAAGAAGCATATCAGTGAGCAGGTTTTGATGATTGGACTTGGTTCTCTTACGTACTTCCTTGGGATTGAGGTCTCTTCTACGCCTAAGGGCTACTACCTCTCCCAGGAGAAGTATGTTTAGGATTTTCTTGATTGGTTTGGTCTGACTGACACTTGCACTGCCGAGACTCCTATGGAGCTATCCATTCAGCCTTCGTGTCAGTGATGGCAATCTTCTTGAGGATCATACTCGATTTCGACATCTTATTTGGAGTTTGGTGTATCTTATGAGCACTCGTCCTGATACTGCTCATGTTGTTCATATCTTGAGTTAGTTCATGGCTCGTCCTACCCATCTTCACTACAACCATATTCTTCGTGTTCTTCGCTACTTGTGTGGAACTATCTCTCGTTGTTTGTTTTTCCTAACTCTAACTCACTACAGCTTCAGGTGTATTCCGATGCGACCTAGGCTAGTGATCCGTCTGTTCGTTGTTCTTTTTCTGCGTACTGTGCTTTTCTTGGTTCCTTCCTGATTGCTTAGAAGACAAAGAAGCGTCTGCAGTTTTCCGTTCGAGTGTAAGGGCTGAATTGAGAGCTATGGCAGCAGTGACAGAAGATGTTACTTGGTTGAGGTGCCTGCTTGTAGATTTTGGAATGCCTGTGATGAAACATACGACTCTTTTGTCTGACAGTACAGGTGCTATCAATATTGCTCGTGACCCAGTGAAGTATACATTGGTGTAGATTGGTGTAGATGCTTACAACTGCAGAAAGAAGTACTTGCTTTATAGTTTGTTCCTCTCGGGTTACAGATTACTAACTTCTTCACGAAGCCATGGACTAAGATACAACATTTGTATTTTCTCTTCAAACTCAGTGTGTGTGATCCACCATGAGTTTGAGATGGTTGTAGAATATGAATTCCTTTCTATTTTCTTATATATGTATAGCATATTCCTTTGTTTCCTTTGTAATATTCTTTTATACTCTGTATATATATCGCCTATTAGATCTCATAAATATATACACAATATTCATAACAACAATCGTACTAATGCAGCTATGCTACAGCATAACACACAACGAAGAACAGAACATATTGGCTCCATAAACCCAACATTCTTCATGTAAGGCAGAAATTAACACATCAAACTGTCATTGAAACGCAAATATTATAATCTGAAAAGTAAAAGAAGCAACACGAATGTTCTTGAATGTTCAACAAAAAAGAACTGGAGTTTCCTTTGCCTCCTTGGTTTGCCACACGAATGTTCTTGAATGTCCATCAAAACTGTCATGGATCGATCAGTTTCATGGACGGTGTTGCGTGTTGCTCTTTGAGCAGCCTTGTCCACCCAAGCCCGGCGTCTTCGCAGGCAAAGGCTGGCTCGTCTCCTGCCTCTGCTTCTTCATGGACTCCATTGTCTTAGCCATTGCAGACAACTGAGACAAGTCCCAGTACGAGCTCGAGTCATTGCCTTTCCCTTTCTCATCGTCATTGCCATTCCCCAAGCTAAGAAGCAAGCTTGGTTGAGACACAGTGCCGCTGCTCACAGGGACATGAGCTGCAGCAGCATGGTACGGCTCGTACAGTGAGCTGCCTGAACCCAACACCTCTTCGCCATTGTTGTTTCCCAAGCCAAGTAGCAAGTTTGGTTCAGACACAGTGCTGCTGCTCACTGGGACATGAGCTGAAGCAGCATGGTGAGGCTCGTACAGTGAGCTGCCTAACCTCAGCACCCTCTCCGAGTTGGCAACAAATTCCGGCGTCCCGACCGACTGAACCAGTCTGACCAGATCATCGGTCTGGAGCTCGCACTGCGGCCCACGTGCTACCGCCATGTCGTCGGCGTCGAGAGGAGCCGGCGGCTGGAAGAAGCTCCGAGCAGGGTCGCTTGCGGCGGGTCGCTTGCCAAGGATTGACGACGAGGTCGGCCTGGTGCTTGCGCTGTCACTGATGTTGTTGGTGTTCTGTGAGCTCCAGTAGGATGGCAATGGCGGCTGCTCCTTTCTTCCTCGCTGGATATAGTGGTACTGAGCAGGTTGTTGGCGATGGAAGTAATTCCAGCTGTTACCATGTGTGTGAGGAACAACAGGGTAAAACTGAAAAACAAGCATAGGCAAACGGTTTAGACAAACAAAGCTTTGGTACCCAAACAAACCAAGTAATTACAGGAGTTTGTATTTTACACTGGATAGCTGATGAGGTAGCTGGTGGCTTCCTGCTCTTGGATTTGATCCACCTAAATTATTTCCTCCGTGTAGTAACCTCAGGTGATCAGAGTGGTTGTCATGGGACCTAGGAGTCCCTAATCAATTGAAACCAACACATAGTGATGGGTAAAAAAATAATTAATTCTGAGTATTAAAGGAGACAAACAAAAGCTCCAAGTGTCAACAACATTTCGCAAAATGTGGATGTGACACTTGAATCTGGTAGGATATAACGAATGAATTCATTGAAAAGAATATTGGTCTTCCTCGCAAAAGAGAGAGAGAGAGAGAGAGAGAGAAATTATTGGTTACTGAAGTTAAAAGAGTACCTTCTTTGTCAAGTGAACTTGAAGGAGTAGTAGTATTTGCGGTATATGATGAAAGCTTTGGGAAGTACAAGTACGCCCTGGTTTGTCCCTCTTGAGGCACAACTCCAGCATATGAGACACGATTTTGAGGTAGGAAACTTGAGACTCCAAAATACGCAGGGGGGGAACCAAAGTGACCATAGTTTTCATTACTTGTATATGTGGGATTTATGCTAGAAGAATAAACTGGATGGTTCATGGAATTAGACTCGTTAATGTTGAATTGATTTCTGTTGTGTTGGTTCAGCAAGTGTGGTGATGTCCTTCGGAGCATTGCTTCAATATTTCTTGCCTGCACAATGGGAATTCACAACTTATTGGCAACATACAAGATACAATAATGTATCTATTGTGTTTACATGGAAAAGCTTGAAACTTCTCTTGAATATTTGTTTGTAAAGTCATACTACTTCCATTTGGTAAAAAAAAAATCACATTGGAATAGGTAACATAGGAAAATATTGAGACTTAAGAAAGATATTGCGAGAAAGTACGGGTAAGCTAAGTTCAATTTACTCAAGTCCATTACAAACATGGCACTTGAATGAACTACGGTAACTTGCAAACATTTATGTTACATTTAACAGACTGCTCCATAAAGTGAGATTCTCATATTTGGGAGAGCACTGTAACACACTTTTACATTGTCTAATAAACATAATCTAAACAAGAGCGATACAAACTAAGAAATTAACACATGACAAAGGGCAAATTTTGTGGAAGAACACTCTTTACCTGTCCAACTGGATTTTTTTCCTTCCGTGTCTTCATTTTGGAATCTTGCAAGGCAATTGGTTCCACTGTAGTAATCTGACCATTATTTAACTGTGCTTCCTTGTTTAGATCCTTTATTCTGGTACTTCTTCGGACATGAGGTGTGACCGAATGAGTGTGTTTTATGCTCTATAGCAAACAAAGAAAAAGGATTTTGAAATCTTGCTAAAATAAGCAAAAATAGAAAAATGAAGTCTCGCTAAAATACAGGAAATACATTTTTACAAACATTCTTAATGTTTCTATATATTTATCACATAAAATATTTGCATATGAATAAATAATATATACAATTAAGTTTATCAGTTATAAGATTTACGAAACATCGAATGAAGTTGATCCTTTGAATACTTCAACGTCTAGTAACAATAACATGGTTATAGTTAGCACAAATATCATATGTGGCTAGCATTGGATGAAAATCCTTTTACAGCTCGGGTTTAAACCCACGCGGTGGACTATATCCTAGCCATGTGTTTAAAATCCAATGCTCAAGAGAGTACAACCAATTTTCCAAATGAAAATTGTTTTTGAAATACATTGGATCTAAAGCGCACATTGAATATCAATCGAAAATCCACACTACATCAAGTCCACTCGTCATAGTTGGGACTTATAAGAAGATTTACATGTCCCCTTTCGTTGGGTTTTAAACTCGCGTAATATTGTTTCCTTCAGATCAAAAATTAGGATTCACGCTCTGGCAGTGTCTCCAGTGAGATTTCATGATACTTAAGTTTTTGTAGTTCACGGACCACCCAGCCTTGGACTTGGGCGGCGAGAGGAAAATAAATCTTCTGGGGGAGGGTCTTGGCGAGGGTCCCCCCCGGATGCGCCGTCCATTGGCTACAATGCGGGCGCGAAGTCGAGCGGTGGGGAGGGCCTCTCGGTGAGACTCTTCCTTAGAGAATTTGCTTCCGAACGAGAGCGAAGGCAACATAATTGTGGGACAGTGAAGCGGTAGGTGTGCATTAGCATTTAGTACTACAAGGCAAAGGAGGATCTACATAGATCTAACTTTATCTCACCTATAAGCTTGCACTCTACAACTAAAATTTTAGGAGTATTGGTAAGTAGCGGCTATATGAATGAAAACTATGTTTTCATATATGCGCAAAAACTGGAAAATAAGATAGATGAAACCGTGGAAATGATAACCGAGGATCATACATAGGGAAGAAAAACCAAAAAAAAAAAACCTCTTGAAGAATACCTGCGAAGCCTGCTTCGACGATTCCTCTTGCTCCATACTGCAGATACCACTCTTCTTGGAGGAAATTGTTTTCGCCCTCTTAGTATATGGTTCAACTTGGTGTCAACAAGGGGTTTTATAATCGAGGGGTAGCCATAATAGGATAACTATAGAGAACATCAACTGTATCCATGTTTTATTAGAAAGAAATGCGTGCGATGGACTCAATTAGTGGTACAGGGTTAGTACGATGACTATATCTTACTAGTTTTGTAGTGTTTTCCATTGATGTTCGCAGTAGTCGATCGATCCATGAGTGTTTACTTATATAGACATAATAAGACTACATGCCAGGGGATATTAAAACATTATATGCGTTTACGAGTAGACAACTATCAGCATCACCATGGTTCAGATTTTCACAGTGGAGAGCTGGATCAACGCATTTTTGAGGCGTAATGTTTTTATCTAACAGATGTGTGTAGACATTTTTTAGGTGTAATGTTTTTATCGAACTTATGGGTGCGTTCTAAGCACTTTTTGTGATACTTTTTTTTTTTTTTTTTGCATTGTGATTGTGGTGTAAACACTTTTCGGATGCAAATTCCATTTCTACCTTCCACTTGGAGAATGAGCCCAAATGCGGATCAGACGGACGGGCGCGGGCGTCCCTTGATCCTGATCTAGCGGATGTGGTTTGAGCTTAATACCTATTTTGTAAACCAAAATTGAAGTGTATTTTTCTTACACATACCGTTGAGAGATATGCGGAGTGTTTGATCGACATGCGAGTTTGGCCTTCACCTCTGGCGCAATAAAGTCCAAGCCACATTACCTAGAGGTGAGAAGGAGATGAGGAAGGAAATTTTTTGTGCCCAACTTGTCTCTCATGCAAATGTTTGGAGCCATCCTAGAAAATAGCTTTAGAGCCATCCGTGGTTTTTAAAAAAATTACAAAAATAAATAGCCGATCCAAAAAATAGCAAAAATGAGTTCTCGTCGCGGGTTGAACTGGCGACAGATACTATGCCCCCAAAAAATCAGTCCAAACTCATTTTAATTCCAGGAAAAAAACTGAAAGACAGGAGGAGAGGGAGAAAAGAAAGGTAGCGAAACTCTGCCAGTTCATCGTGGAGGAGAGATAGCGGAGCATCGGATCCGATCAGCCATCTTGCAAGTATATTTTTTTGAACTTTGTACATTATGTCAAAACATTGTCGGTTAGCAAACAAAAATAGCGATATAGAATTTAGTAGATTTGGTAAATATAGTCCAATTATGTAGTATATCATTTGAGCTATGTACGAGGTACATAGAGCGTAATGTAAATATTACCAGTTTTATTTAGCTCCCTATTTATGCGCGGTAATTATATTGTTAATACTGGAAATAGCATAACACATTTTTAAAATAACAAAGAAAATCCGGAACAGCTAATTAGGATAGGTAGAGTCTAATCGAAAAAAATCTCAGCTTTATTTAGTTATGTAGATTAGGTAGAGCGTAATCGCAGCTTTATGACTTGTCGCATAAATTTGGTTTCTATTTGTGGTTGGTAATTAGTTTCATATGTCGCTTTGTATTATCATTTTACATATTTCGTAGTATTTACAATGTATGCTCTAAATTTTCAGGTATGATAGACCCAGACCACGTTGCCGAGTGGTCGTACAAGTTACTTGACCCAGTGATTGACCTACATCACCGTAGCCGCCTCAGTACCATCCTCCCCAGGAGGGCAAGACACCGATTGAGATTGGCGTGTTGCGGCTACGCACGCCCATCAGGTCCTGGAGGTTGCACCCCAGCTGGGTGCCGAGGTACGTGCCATTGCGATTTTCGTGTACTCGTTTGTGGCCTGACTACTACGTGTGAACTAACATTCGTTCGTAACCTGACCCGACGCAGGTTGAGAGCGGCAGGGCTCCTTCCGCTGGAACGGATGATGGATGCGACGTGGGAGAACGATCAGGACTACGGACCTAGTCATACGTCCAGGCGTTTTCCATATGATCGGGCCCTACTAATGGCAATGGTCGACTGCTTGAGGCCGAAGATGCACACATTTCACCTCCCGTGCGGGGAGATGGCGCCGACGCTGCAGGACGTGAGCTTCCTGACCGGGTTGCCATGCATAGGCTTCCCCATGGCGGCGTATGAGATCTCGCCCACGTGGCGCACGGAGTTCCTGGCGAGGTTCCAGCATGTGCTGCCGTCGGGCAGCGATTAACACGAGTTCAGCAGCCCACACGGGTCGACGCTGAGGTGGATCTGTTAGTTCTACGTAAGTCTTCGTAACTATTGTCCTCTCGCATCAATTCATTTGTGAACCTTGTTGACGTGTATATGTCTTCTTGCAGCCCGAGCGTATGGCGGAGGACGCACCCGATGAGATAGTGAGGAGGCACTTCAAGGCCTACCTGTTGTGGCTATTTGGGTGGGTCATGTTCCTAGGATCCCACTGTGACATCGTCGACAAACACCACATCCGCTACGCATGTGAGCTCGCAGACTGGCCGGTGGAGGAGATCCAGCCCTACTTCTGGGGTCCAACCGTACTGTGCGCGACGTACCACGCACTGTGCGACGCGTGCTACCGGACCCAGGATAGCTCCATCCTCTCCGGATGCCCGCTACTTCTGCAGCTTTGGTCCTTCAAGCACTTCCAGATTGAACGTCCACAGTTGGACTTGGGAGCGTACACGGTTAGCCTGTACGCCGAGGACGATGACTTGGACCGGCCTACTATGGGCACAGTGTGGTGCCGCTGACAGGTTAGCTTCGTGAACAATTATTATTTTCTCGTAATGCAATCACAATTTCGTGTGCTAAGTGTTCCTTTGGTCTATTCCACCGGTGACCTACATACCGATCACCATGCAGGGGTTGTACCTATCCTATGTTGCGATGTTCGACCAACTGACAGATGACCGCGTCATCTGGAGACCATACATGGAGGAGAGGGTGTCCGCGCGCGCCTGGAAGACTGTCTAGTCTGTGCACATGAGACCACGTGTATTGGTACACAAGGAGGGCCTTGGTGCACGAGGTCTTCGTGGAGGAGTACCAGGTTGCGCGAAGTCATGCGCTAGTTCAGTCTGCAACAGCAGGTCCCAGCCCCTGGGCGCAGCGGCTGCCGGCCCACGTCCATGGGTTAGTTTGTGCTTTAATTCTTTATTACAATATGTGTTACATACGTACCAAATTATTTCCTTGCCATCCACAGGCACACTAGGAAGGGAGTACGTGGTACTACCACTTGGGTGGAGAGGATGTTCCCTTGGGTGTAGGGGCTGACTCAGCGCCTACGCCGACGTCGTCTTGGAGGATGCTCCCTACAACCCTGGGGAGTACAAGGAGTATATGGAGTGGTACAGCAGTCGGACGAGGCTTCGCTGCGTCCGGTCGTGGTCGACCCACCACGACAAGAGGCTGCGACATCTGACATGTACCCCACACAGCCAGACTCTGCATTCCACCGCGTGGTATGTATTCAATGGTCGCTACTTCATATTTAATTAGCTAGATTTAGGTTTCCAACTTGCTGATTACGTGTGCAGGTGGATCTACACCGAGAGATCATCGAGTTGACAGGCCAGACGCAGCAGTTGTCGCTTGGGGAGGCCAGAGGGATCTTACAATGCATCGCGAAGAAAGTGAGGCGAGGGATCCAAATCGTTACTTGTTGCAGGCCGAAGACACATTCATATTCACCAATGCGTGGACGAGGGGGCGATCATGGTGTCTCACGATCATGGGCTCCTCCTTCGGATGTGGTGGGCGGGTCCTCGTGGCACCGTGATGGGAGCTCCTCGGGACAGTTTGTAGGTGAGCATGATACATTCACTTCTACTACTTTATTTCGAACCCCACTAGTTACTAACGGTAATCTTCTCTTGCAGGTCCTCAGTTCCACCAATACGCAGGGCAGGAGTACGCGGAGTCTTCCGCGGCTGCCTTCGTGCCCCCAGGTATGACTACCTTATTTTATTTCGTAACGTCTTATTTCGTGGTTTTCCTATGATTGCACGCGTAACGTAATTTTTCACATGTCGTGCACTGAGTTGGAACGAAGCGGACTTGTCATACGACGAGATATTCGCCGAGGATTTCTACTTCCCCAAGACCAAGCTTCTCAGCTACTAGGTGCGCCGGAGCCGACCCTACCAACACCGTACCTCGACGTTGCCACACCACCTCTGGCTCCTCATGTCGGTCAGGTACGCCACCCGCCTAATCCTTTGACGTACTCACACCAGCGTCGGGGGCGACACGCGGGGTATGCCCCAAGAGGGGCCGCCAGTAGATGTTTGTTCAGTCATGTCATGTAAATATTATTTTTTGTACAACTATAGTAATGGTAGTATAGTGTTTTATTATCTCTTTTTGGCATGCACACTTTCTGAATACTATTCGTTTCGAGTACTGTAGGTTTTGAGTCAGCTTTGTACAGAGACATGACCCAACGAGTCAGCTTTGCATAGCGACGTGACCCAACGAGTCAACTTTGCACAGCGACGTGACTCAACGGGACAGCTTTGCGTAGAGACGTGACCCAACGAATCACCTTTGCGTAGTGATGTGTCCTTTATCCCTGCACATTACCTCAAAGCGAAGCTCTCTTATGCCCATCTTGAATGCCTTGTGCATCTCACCCTTCTTGCTCTTCTCCTCTATGTACTTGGTGATCATGGCGGAGTAGAGTACTCTGTCATTTACCATGGTGGGTGACGCGTTGTTGCTTCTCTCAACGAAGTAGTTTGTCGTACCACGGAGAATTGCCTCCACAATGCTAACCAAAGGGAGACACCTTGCACCGCACATGACCCAGTTGTAAACCTCGGCTAGATTGGTTGTCATGATACCATATCGAGCACCACCTCTATCATGTAGCAGCGACCACTTCTCTTTAGGCTCGTGCTCAATCCAGTCTGAGAAACATGTCACCTGCGCCCCCGTCCTCCTCATCAGACTGAGACCATCTGTGGATATCCGTGGCAATGCTTTGGGGGTCTGGTCAGCACTTGGGGCGGCCCTTTTCGCTGCCTCCCTTCTGTGCGTCCAGTCCGTTCATCTAGAATCTTACAGGGTGCTTCGAACTTTCGTTACTGGTTCTGGTTGCACAACTGCTTGAACAGGTTCATCAGGTCCTTGTTGCGGAACTGCTTGTGAAAGTTTGCCCCTAAGTGCCTCATGCACCACCTGCTTTGCAGATCCGCCCACGCAAGTAGTTCGTTATCTCCTTGTTGTAGATGGGTTATTGCACTGAGCAGGCCGGCATGCCGATCATGAATGATGCATATGTTTGGACGGCCTGTACAATAGAAATCCTCACATTCTTCAGGAACCACAATCAGTTGTTTGTGTTCTCACTTTCAACGAAAGCGAATGCCACGAGAAGAACTTGATTGTTGCCATCTGTCGCTATTGTGGTCAGTATCTGACCCTTGTACTTTCCAGTCAGGAATGTGTCATCTACATACAAGATTGGACAGTAGTGCGGAATGCATTGATTCATGGACCAAAGGCGAAGAATGCTCGCTGCAGTACCCTCTTATCGATCCACTTCGGATGTGTGGCGTCTTGAATGTCGATATGAGTGCCGGGATTCCTATCTTGTATGACTCAGAGTGGCCCGGGGAGGTTGTGGTAGGAATCCTCGAACGTACCGAACCTTAACTCCACTGTCTTCTGTTTTGCCCTCCGAGCCTTGGCATAGCTGATTATGTACTGGAACCTTACCTCAATCGCATGAATGATGGATCGTGGCTCAAAATCAAGATTATCCATGATCTCAATGTACATGAGGTTGGCGATAAAGCCTGATGACAAGTTCCTTTGGGACTGCACTAACTCAGTGACGACACATGTGTGTGGGGCCACTATAGAGCACTTCCAGTAGGTGTCCCACTTCGGCTGAAATGCATGCACTCACCAAGGACATCCCTCTATTTCGTACTTCACGGTGTAGCATCTTGAGTTAGACTTGACAACTGTAAATGTGCACCGCACCGACAAGGCCCAGAATTTGACCGCCTCTGCCACGACCTACTTGTATTTGTACACAACTCCTTGCCTGACCTCGCTCTGGTCGTACTCCCACGGCACACGGGAGCCTTCGTCGACGACGAAGTTGTCGAATTGGTATGTGTTCCACTCGGATGGAACCGCAAGCTGGTCCAAATCATCCTCATTGTCGCATCCTTCATCTTCTGACAATGCATTGTACTCCCAAGATTTCTGGTCCATCATTTGCACTATGACTTCCAGCTCCTCACCCTCGTCAGCAAGCCCACTGGCCTGCCTGACTGAAGGAGCTACTTCTCCAGGATCTTCGTCGATAGCATCAGCAACTCCGGGAGCTTCAGGCACTGTGTGCACCACGCTGTGGCTGGAGTCACCGACTTCTTCTTCGGCATCACCACCCCCTTCTTGTTCAGCCGCAAATGCAAGAATGAGATTGACATATGCCTGGGCTAGAATGACCAAATCCCACCCTCCCTCCCTCGCCACGCGTAGATATGACGGTCGGGACTTTGTTCCCTTCAGCTGCACTAACTCCAAATATGTGGGTTGTGTTGCTCGGGGGGCAAAGCAACCCAATCTCAGATCATACACATCACAGTCCACTTGGAATGTGTGAAACAACCACCGCATCACAACGCCCCATATACGCCCCTTTGCTCTTGACAGGGGCACGTCGCTGATTGAAAATAACATCGATCAATCCCCTCGGGACCCTCCAAAATAGTCCTTGGACTATAGTAAATTTTAAAATTGGTGATGTTCGACATAACTGACGCATTGCACCATGAAGAATATTTTCACAATTAACCACATATCTAAAACAAGACTACCCACCGAAAAGAATTATGCACAAAATACTGTACTACACAACCGTACATCCAAAATTATGTAATCCATTCAGTTCAAAAATTACCTCACAGGTGGGCAACTGAACGGGTAGCGCTTCGCTAGCTTCTCTCTTCCCCTCTACTCCTCTTCCTTCCCACCTCTTTTTTATGAACACAAATGAGTCATGTGTCGAATTTTATGGTTTCATAAAGCTTTTATAGGAGAAGCGTCCCTGTCGCCAGTTCAACTAGCGATAAGAAGTCGGACTGGCGACAGAAGGGGGCAGGGTGCCTGTCCCTAGTTCAACCGGTGACATGAATCCATTTTTGTTATTTTTTGGATCGACTAATTATTTTTATTATTTTCTTTTAAAAAAATCGCCATCCGTGGACCCTCCTACGTGCGAGCACAAGCGGGTCAAAACGAAGATATAGCTTGTTTGGTCTGCGCCATGAGCTTCGTGCTAGAAAAAAGAGGCGTCGGTAGATAGCCTAAAATTTTGATGTTTTTTTTTGCCTGAAGTTGTGTTGTTTGGTTTTTGATAGGGAAAACTATATCGTTTCAGAGATTTTATCGGAGCTAATCGATAGAACCGGTAATCACCGAGTATTTTGGCAAAATTTTGGACAAAATTTTGAATTGAAAATTGTTTTTTCCAGATATAAAGACAAAATTTATCTAAATCGAATAAATCTGAATTTTTGACTAGTATAAAATTTTATCAAACCCACCGATACCATCAGTAATTGCCGGTTACCAGTGAAATTTCTCGAATAGAGATTTTCCATGGTTGATGACCTGGGTACAAGAAAACGTAAAATTCAACAATCCCGTTTTCAGCATGAGAAAGCGTGAACCCATGAAATACGCTTCTCTAGTACTGTTTCAACCCCTCCTAGCCATTCCTTCCAAATCCTTCCTCCTCAATCCAATTCGGCGATGGGAGCCGAGCGCGGCGGCGGAAGGTCGTGGCAGAACCAGCGATGTCGTCGCAACGTCGTCCAATCGTGAGGGGACGTAAGCAATGTCAGTGGTCACAAAACCACCAACTGCACCTCCCCCCGCAGCAGCTTCTCCGTCTTCGTCGTCTTCCGAACTAGTTGTTTCCACGTCCTCCTCGCTTTCCACCTCATCCACCTGGTCGGTCAGGTACTCGTGACAATCAATACGGACTAACCACCATCTCTCCGCCCCTTCGTTGGGCTCAAAATTGACCGCACGCCTCCTCAGGTCTCCATCGCCCACGTCTCCTCCAACACTGCAGACCAACGCAGGCTCCTCCTCACCAGCAGCTTCACCTTCACCGGAACCACCCGCACCGGATGTCCCCGTCCTCTCCAAGAACTGAACGTAAACCATCGGCCGCGTATATATCGCAGCAGCGGGGTTGCAAACAACCCCCATGTAGTTGGCCCATGAAGCGTCACATGTGACCTTCATAAGTTGCCAAATGGTCTACTTTGCACCACCCACCACCGAGGCATACAACGCCTCGATCGCGCAGCTTCTTCCTTCGATGGCGCGATCGAGCGCGAGCGCCTTACCGCCTTAGCCGAGAGCTCATGTCGCCGAGCCGGCGCCGGATCCGCGGTGCGGTGACAATTTGACAGTCCGCGACCGTCACGGTCCGTCAGCGTCACGAGCGTCCCGTGGAACACGAGCAGATCTTGAATTTCCGCCATAAAGTACCAAACACATGTGCATATGAAACCATCGAATTATTTGCGGGATTTTTGTCGAATGAACGCTTCTACAAATTTGGTTATGCCCACTGTACACGATCATTTTGTCGTACATGTTTTCAATCCCGATTGGAGTTCGTATGATTTTTCTATCAATGAAATGTCCAAGCTAATATTTTTGTAGTATAAATAATCCATAGCCTATTCTATGTTACACTTGAAATTTCTGTGGTACTATGTAGTTACGAATTTTTTAACTAGTTCGATATTACAGTGCAAAAATAATTCACTTGAAATTCTTATTGCATTTCTACGTTTTCATACGAGAGTTAGACCTAGCTTACACCAAAGACATGTGGGGTCTCGACAAGGTATTCTTTTCCATTAGATTTGATTTAAAACTTCTTGAGAGGTCGTCAAGTTTCTCATTCTAGCGGTGTAATGTCGTAGTGCATGCACCGAACGATATATGCCCGATCAAGAGTACATATACAAAGCGTTCGGTGGGGCTATTTCTATTTTGTACGACCTCCAAATATTTTGCTATTTTATGACCAAGTTCATGAAACTATGCAAATAGCAGAGAGAAATTTACAACACTATTAGCAGTGCATTAAGTCAACTAATTACGGCATAATGACATTGTTAACTACTAAGTCTTCAAAATAAACTAACTACACAACTAAAACTACTCTATTGCTACAATTCATCTAATTGCATACTAATCACATTGCTAAAACTACCGATAATAATAATCGGATCGAATGACACTTACCTTTTCTAGGTGCTCGCGGCGAGCTTCAAAGCTTATTTTCTAGGTGCTCGTGATTTTACATTCGCTTTCGCGCCTTAATTTTTTTCCCACTCGTAGAATTTTTTGCACATAAATTATTTTCACTCTAACCGCGTCGCAGGAGCCAGTGAGGGAGCGAGCCTCACTGGCTCCCTCCCTTTATAAGTGCCTTGCGCATAGCGCCGGGGGCTGGCCGGCGCTTCTTGCTGATGATATTCTGTGTGCCGCAGCGCGCCTAGGGCCGAGCGCGCCCGAGCCATCGTGGCGACCGCATGACCGTGCTCCCGTGCATGCCATGAGGCGGCAGTCTTCTTGTCTGGGGCGGCGACACTGCTGCGCAGTCCCACCAGGCGACTGTCCACGGTGGTGGTGCCATCCCCGACGGCAGCTAGTACCATGCGGGTGCTATTTTTGGAATTTTGAAATTATCGGGGCTATTTTTGGAATTTTTGTTGCGCAATGGGGCTAAATTAGTCCAAACTTCAGCGGACTAGACTGTACCCCGCGGTAACCACGAAGCGAGGATCCTCAATAAGGGGACCGGTTATTAAGAGTAAAAATGCATGTTAATTGTTTCCAACAAACAGGTGCTACCTTATTACATGGGGGTGATGTGGCTATTTATAGTTTTCCGACAGGGTGTATGAGATTACATGTATACCCTTAAAAAGACCCTACGACTATAGGGGCTACAGGGGTTTTTCCTCCCCCTTATATGTAGCCTTCGGCCTACGATGGACTTCCCTGGTCCTGGTCCACCCGGTCGGTATGCCTGGTCTGCCGGTGTTTTTCTAGCCTTCGGCTTGCTCGGAGGGTCCTCGGCCCGAGCGAGCCCCGAACACCCCTTCGGCGCCCCTGGGGAATCTCGGTTGCTGGACCTGCAGTGCTCGGTGGCCCTCTGGCGGCCTTCGCGCCTGCTCCGGATCCTTCCCAAATACATGCACTATCTTGAGGAGTTCTCCGGCGAGGCTTCACTCTGTTCAAGCCTCCCGCAGTGTGGTCGCCACCTTGAGAGTCCTCCGGTGGGCCGTTCTGCTCAAGCCTCCCGAAGGTGTGTTTGGTTCCATCCAGGGTCTTTGGCCGGTGCGAGCCTTCTGCTGGCCCTCTGGCGGCCTTCGCGCCCGCTCCGGATCTTTCCCAAAGACATGCACTATCTTGAGGAGTTCTCAGACGAGCCGCTCTGTTAAAGCCTCCCGCAGGTGTGGCTGCCACCTTCGGGAGTCCTCCAGTGGGTTTTGTTCCTGCTCCGAAGCCTCCCCGAAGGTGTGTTTGGTTCCATCGAGGGTCTTTGGCCGGTGCGAGCCTTCTGCTGGCCCTCGCCTATCCTTCGGCTTGTGGCCCGGCGGGGGTTAGGCGACAGCATAGCGCCTTAGAGGAGGAGAGGGGTGGTTGTTGGCTTCTTGCTCCCTTGTATTCCTCTTCTTGTTCGGGAGGAGACGCCCCACCCGCAGCGTTTGATCTTTTTGTGTGCAGTTCTATTGATGAATCTCTGCTAATTAGCTTCCTCTCCCTCTTCCTCTGTGCAGGATTTATCGTTCTTGTCACTTGTGTTCGTGTGGATGGAATCATGGAAGAAAGGTTGTACCTTTATCTTTTGCGTGGGGTACCAAGTTGCAGGACACTATCTGAGTATTATTGGTTTCTTTCCCGTTCTTTCTTTTCTTCTTTTACCTTTCCTTTCTCTGTTTTTCAATTAGGAAATTGAGAATTTGTCTCTCCCTTGATGAATAAGTCCCTGTATTGTGGTTTTTGTGGGGTGGGCACATGGTTCTTGTACAGCAGCTTTAGACTAGCATCTTAGACTAGCTTTAGGACAGCTTTAGACTAGCATCTTAGACTAGCTTTAGGACAGACTTTTGGTGGCATCTTAGACTAGCTTTAGGACCATTTTGGTGGCATCTTAGCATATGCTTGGCTGGGTAGCAGCCTATAAATTTGTATCCCCAACACCTCAGGTTGGTATGGCATTGCGTGAGAAATAAACCAAGAAAATTGCCCCATCTCCAAGTGTCATCCTCTCCATGAGAGTAAGGATCTTGCTATCACCAACAGCAAGACTCCAGCGAGTAACAAGTGGTATCAGAGCTATACTATCCGTAGCTTTGAGCATCTCTGCTCATCTCCGTCTCGGCCTCGCGGCGGCCCGGCCCGTGGCGGCGGCTCATTTGTCCCGCTCCTCCTCTCCGGGAGGCAGACACAGGCTCGTCGAAGCGACCCTCTCTCCACGCGACAACCCCCGATGGCGCGCCATGTCCGCAGGCGATCTCGGCCTTCGAGCGCCTCGAGCCGCCGTCGTGAGCGGCCCGAAGCGGACAACGGCGGCGAATTCACGGCGGTGAATCGCGTCGTCTTCTTGCGATGAGGCATTGGCGCCACTACTCCATATTTATCTGACCGCAGCGAGCGGTGTCGTCGGCGGCGCAACGGGACGGTTGTGGGGATGGCTCGGGCCCTCCTCAGCGAGAGGATGCCGGCATGTTTTTTAGGAGAGGCGGTGGTGGCGGCCGTCTACATCCTCAACCTTTCGCCTACCAAGGCGCTCGGCAGCGGGGCGCCATACGAGGCTTAGCATGGGCGCAAGCCGGCGGTCTCCCACTTGCGGGTCTTGGCTCCCTCGCGTTCGCCAAGGAGCTTGGTCACATCGGTGCTTCGGCAGCGAGAGCACTCGGGAGTGTTCGCCGGCTACGCGGTGGGCTCGAAGGCCTCGCATCCTCGACCACATCACCGCAGCGTCCGCATCTCGCGTGGCGTTGTGTTCGGCGAAGCGCGGTGGGCGTGGGACAAAGCGGTGGGCGGCGGTTCGACCGACTCTCGGGGACTTTGTTGTCGACTCGTCCGCTTCGAGAAGCCGGGGCTAGCGGCTCGTCTTCACCGAGCTCGTCCACCTCGACACCTTGCTCGCCACCGGCTCGGCGAGTGCTCCACCACCTTTGGCACCGGCTCGCCCCACTCTTCACCACCGGCCACTCCACGCTCTCCCGCCGGCTCACCACTCTCTCGCACCGAGGCCACACCACCGGGATCGGCCCCAATAACCGGTCCACGACGAAGCGGCGCATGGTGGAGTTCGCTACTCCATTGTCTCACGAGCGAGGACGCGTCGGCGCTACCACGACGACAAGCCTCTGCGCTATCGTACCATGGACAACATCCTCGGCGGCCGCCCATCCTGGTGGCGCGGCCGCGACTTCGAGGCGGCTGCACTTGGCGTCGCGGCGGCGGCGAGCCCGCTCCTTCAGCGGCGGCGGAGGAGCGGCGTGGCGTGTCGCGATGAAGCGAGAGATGGGCGCCGTCGGCGGAACGGGCGTGGGGCTGGCGGATCTTCTGCCGGTCACGCGCGATCACCCTTAAGTGGGTGTTCAAGGCGAAGCGGGATGGCCGGCGCCATCGTCAAGCACAAGGCTCGCTTGGTGGCACGAGGCTTCGTGCGGCGGGAGAGAGTCGACCGATGGCGCCGCGCACCGTCGCGCGCATGGAGTCCGTCCGTCTTCTCCTCGGACTTGCGGCCCGGGAGGATTGGCGCGTCCATCACATGGGCGTCAAGTCGCCTTCCTCAGCGGCGACTTGAAGGAGGAGGCCTACGTCCGTCAGCCGCCGAGATTCGTCATCCCGGCAAGGAGGGCAAGGTTCTCACTTTGCACAAAGCCCTCTATGGCTTCTGGCGGGCACCACGAGCTGGAGCGCTAAGCTGGACTCCACCCTCAAGCAAATGGGGTTCAGCGAGCGCGCACACGAGGCTGCGGTCTGCGTGAACAAAGCGGCAACGCCTGGCGGTGGCGTCTCGTCGGCGACACAGTGATCACCGGCTCCAAGGAGGCCGAGGTCGGCGTTCAAGGCGGAGATGAAGACCGCCTTCGGATGAGCGACTTGGGCTCCTCTCCTTCTACAGGGATCGAGGTCCACGGGGCGGCTCCGATATCTCCCTTCGTCGACCGCCTCGCCAAGCGCACCGTCGGTGGCGGGCTCACCGGCGCAACCCACCCACACTCCCTATGGAGGAGAGGTGGTAGTCGTGAGAGCACGGCGGAGGAGGTGGGCGCGACGCGATCTGCGGCGCATCGTGGCGACCTTCGCTACCTCGTCGACCGCAGCGTCAGTTGGCGTTCGCCGTAGGCTACATCGGTCGGTTCATGCGGCCGAAGCGGCGAACATCGGCGGCGTGAAGAGGATCCTCCGCTACGTTGCGGGCACCTCCGACTCGGCTTGCACTACCGAGGTGTCCGTGGCGGCGCACTTCATCGAATGCAACGGCGACGCCACGCGGCGACATCGACACCGGCAAGAGCACAAGCGGGATTCTCTTCTTCCTCGGCAAGTGCCTCGTTAGGTGGCGATCGATCAAGCGGCGGTGGTGGCCTGTCGGTGTGAGGCCAGTACATAGCGGCTTCCACCGCCGACTCGGCGCTCGGCTCGCTCGGCGCTTGGTGATCTCCTCGGCGAGACAACTGAAGCGGTGGCGCTCGGGGTGGACGACAAGTCGCTCTGGCTCGGCAAAGAACCCGTTTTCCACGAGCGAGCAAGCACATCCGGGTGAAGTACCACTTCATCCGAGGCTGTTTGGATTCAGCATCAAGGCGAGCTACATCAACACCACGGATCAGCTTGCGGACCTGCTCACCAAGCCTCTTGGGAGGGTCAAATTCCTCGAGCTCTGCTCTAGGATCGGGATGGTTCAACTCTCCCACAAGACGACGCACAAGACTTAGGGGGAGAATGATGAATAAGTCCCTGTACTGTGGTCTTTGTGGGGTGGGCACATGGTTCTTGTACAGCAGCTTTAGACTAGCATCTTAGACTAGCTTTAGGACAGCTTTTGACTGGCATCTTAGACTAGCTTTAAGACAGCTTTTGACTGGCATCTTAGCATATGCTTGGCTGGGTAGCAGCCTATAAATTTGTATCCCCAACCCCTCAGGTTGGTATGGCATTGCGTGAGAAATAAACCAAGAAAATTGCCCCATCTCCAAGTGTCATCCTCTCCATGAGAGTAAGGATCTTGCTATCACCAACAGCAAGACTCCAGCGAGTAACATCCTTTTGTCGACAAGGAAAGGAGAAAAATGTTTCTTTTTTTAGCACAAGTATGGTATCGAATTTACAGGAGAAGAATGGTAGGCTAATAAAGCGTGTTGTGAATCTGGTGGCAGGGTTGATCACTGCGGCATTGCCATCAGCCATGGCCGTGGACACCACTGAACCGGAGTACTGGCTCAACTGGGGGTTCCTGCTCTGTGCGATCTGGGTCTACTCCTGCATGGCCTTGGCGTGCTTCTTGATTTGGAAGTATGAGGGGCCCAATTCACAGGACGCCGATGACGATGGTGGAGATAGAGAGGAAGCGCGACCCTGGATTGGGCCTGGAATTGTGTACCTTGAAGATTGCTGGAAGCCGTGCCTTGAGCAGATCCACCCTGGTTGGCTGCTGGCTTTTCACCTTGTGTCATTCTTCATGTTGGCTTTGCTGCTTGCCTTTGATGTTGTCGTCGATGGATGGAGCATATTCCTATACTACACTCAGTAAGCCACTCTCCATCCTTCCTCATCATAATTCCTGGCACCTCTGTCACTAATCACCATTCAAAGATAAGATATCATCCTTGCGCAAGTGTGCATTTCTTACTGGAGTAATATTCAGAAAATTGTAAGATTTGGGTTGTTTTGTACATTTGACAGGTGGACATTCTTGCTTGTCACCTTATATTTTGCTTTTAGAGAATTATTCTGTAGTATTCGCTGTTGATTAATTCATCATTTATTCTGATTATCTGCATCTGTGACCGACACCACATGCTATTTTATTGGCTGTCAAAATTGGAACATTACTAATATGAAATATATTTTTTGAGCGAATAATATGAAATATACTGTATTGTACATGTTTGCTCATTGCCTATTTCGCCGGTACGTATTAGTGGATACCTCTAACACCTTCTTTATCTTTAGCTTGGCCCGTTGCTTTCAATTTACGGATGCTATCAGTATGCTTACAAGACTGGTGGGGATAGATCTGATGCAGATCATGCCTGTTATATCATTGCTCCAACAGGGGAAAGCACATATGAGTTATGACCATCCCATCAAAAGTCCTTGTTGCAGTAAAGCCCATGGTGGCCAAGAAATTGCAGGATTTTGGGGTTACATGTTCCAGATCATGTTTCAGGTAACTCATCATACCCAATTGTCGTCGCTTCACATTCAACACAAAGTGCACATGATTTTTTACTTGTAACTGCTTAGCAGTAGACGTGCTATGTTGATGAAATAAAAAGCAAATAGGATCATAGGAAAGTCCGATTGCTTGAACTATATGTAATTCATCTTAGATTCTTAGTCATGCTGGTAACTGACAGCATGGCCCTATTGGCTACCCCACTCAACTTTCATATTCTTGTTTCCAGACAAATGCAGGTGCTGTGATGATTACAGATCTGGTGTTTTGGTTTATCCTGTACCCTTTCCTTGCCCACGATGAATATGATATGAATTTTGTGAGTACTCAATCCGAGGTTTTAGGCACTATATTCTCTGAGAAGAATTGGGGAAAAACCAATGCCACTTGTTTGGTGACCAATACTGTAGAGTTGTATCATTAACTTTATTTTACTGTATTTTTTATTCTAAAATTACTTGCAAGATCATAATATATATATAACACTATAATAGTAACTTAGTAAGGCTCAGATTCTACAGGAGTTTTATTGGCTAATCTGTATTATTTTGAATTTTTTTGGGTGATTTTGAGCCTTGCTCCTGATGGTTCAGTGGTTCACACATCCTTGCTGAATAGGTGTCTTTGTATTGGATCACCTTGCTGGATTGTTTTTGTTTTCGTTATGATACATTATGTACCTTTGTACGGGTGATTGTGCATGCCTGCACGTTTGCAAGGTATAGAAAATTGATTGCGATAAATGGTGCAGTACTGCTTTCAGCAGTTACATCAGTTACTTGGTCTGGTTCTTTTGAAGAAAGACAAAAACAATTACATGATAAGATTGCATGCCACTCATACCTCTGTATCTTTCCTCTAATGCACTCAACTCAAAAGAAACAGTTCTTTGCCGGGGCTTTTTATCATATTGTTGGCTGCATTTCTTACCAAGTGCTTGTGATTGCACACTGCAGTTGCTGATTGGAACACATTCAATCAATGCTATCTTCATAATTGGTGACACTGCTTTGAATAGCTTGGTAAATGTCTCATGACAGAATATTGATCCATACCATGATCAACTGATCTTTATATTGACCGTTTAAATTAAAATTGCAGCATTTCCCTTGGTTTAGAATAGCATATTTCCTGCTGTGGACAGGCATTTTTGTCAATGTTAGTGGATCATCCATGCTAATGTGTCGATCTGGTCGTATTTTGATTTACCTTTCCCTTTTTTTGAATCTTAATCAAGTAGAATTTATTTATGTGTTTGTGTGGTTCACTTCATGCAGGTGGCCTTACCCATTTCTAGACTCAACATTCCCTCGAGTACCTGCATGGTAAGCTCTACTCGATGAAAGAAGTACTTTTCTAGTGCTAAATAACGCTCTTGCATGTGCTGCTACTGCATCAGTGAATCGGTATCGTTATATAGAATCTAGTAGTTAGATGAAAGTAGAACCCTAAGATAGGTCAAGCACTCAAAATAGTTAGTGATGTAGATGCACACACATTATTTAGTAATGTCAAGAATGAACTGTTTTTCAAGTTAGATTGTTAGCTGTTGCTAGATTTCCTTTTTGGTTTTCCTTAGACATTTATAGAGACTATGGTTGTTTGTCAGGGACACGTTTCAGGGCAATGTTTCATGAATAGATGAGAAGATTATGCAACAGAAATATGAGCAGCTTGTTTAGGCTTGTTTAGGCTCTTGCATACGTTGCACTCAAACTGGGCGGGAATCTTGTTGAAAGACTTGATTATAGTGCTGATAAACCCTACTCATGACAGGTATTTGGTGATAGCATTGCTGCACTTCCCTTGTTATGCTTTATTCGCCCTAGTTCTGAGGCTCAAATAATCTCTGTTGGAAAGTTGGTTTCCTCATAGTTACACTTACGTGAAGTAAACAAGAAGATAGTGGTACAATTTCTTCCTTCTTCCTTGTACTGTATCCTGAAAATTACATGGAGCTGCTGCTTAACAAAATTCTTCAGAGGTAGATGCCTGTAATTCGTTGTGCTTGAAGGCACGAGCTCTTTGTGGGGTTTACTCAAGTGGACATGTAAATTGACACCCTGCCGCTCAAAAACGCCGCCGCAGGATTCCTGCCACGCGCATAGATCGCAGCAGGCCATCCCGCTAGCCCAGATCGTAGCAGCCATCTACCGCTAATCTAACATGAGAAGTTGCTTGTTGTCTGCCAGTGTGGCATCGAGTGATGAGCATGCGGGGAAAAAGAAAAAAAAAGTAGAAGAAAACATGAACTCCATCCTCCATGACCCCCCCTCAACTTATGGTTTCCATTCATTTTCTTTTGTTAAGCTAATTCAGATTTTGTAACAAAACCTTAGGAATATATAAATTTTCTAGAACTTATGAAATGGCCTTGCACGAAAATCGGTTACAGGGACAGAAAGAAGCACGGAGAGCGAACGAGCGGTGCATCGCATTTGCCACGTATTACAAAAAAGAAAGGAACGCACAGCTGATATATAATCGGTCTCAGCAAAAAAAAAAAGGATGAAATAATTGCGTTTGGACCTGCCTTTCCCCCTCCTATGTTCCTGCTCCCGCGCGTCGCGTCACGGTAAAGCCCAAGTCTCGTCGCCCGTCTGCTCCACATGTACTTGTACACGACCGGGCGGCTCGGCTACACCTCTCGAGACACAGCCATGTTTTAAACCCCTCCCTTCTGACCCTCCGTTTGTCTATCCACAGAACAAAGGATAGTCCATCAGCCGTATTTCGGTACGGTAAAATCGACGTGGTAAATATCGCGCCGCTGCTATAGCATTTACTATGGCGCCGGATGTTGTTCCGAGGCCAGCTTATCGATTCCATTCCGGTAGAGCTACTAGAATATGTTATATCGATACCTAAAGCGGCACAGGGTAGTCTCAGTTTTGTACCGTTCTCAGCAATATCGGTTATTCCGGTCCATTTCGGCTCATTCCGATTATTCTGGTAACAAGTATAATTGATGTGAGCACTCATTTGAATTAACTTGGAAGATTCGGTCCAATACTATTTTATCGGTATGTGAAATTATATTAGATTAGTACACTAGATTATAGTAAAATGTACGAAGTTACCTTTGTATTTATGAAGTTATTGAACTATATGTTATTTTAATTGTATAGTTATGTATTTAAAATGATATTTCAAATAAAATTATGTGTATATATAATTACATATATATTTATAAATATAAATATATTATTACATTAAAATCGGGAACGATGCATCGGAATATACCAGTACCGAGTTATTTCATACAAAAACCAAACCGAAATAACCTCTGGAATGCCGACGAGAGAAACGAACGACGACGGTGGAAGTAGTCACAGGGAGAGGAGAGCTTCATAAAGTACAATGTCGCCCACCTGCTCCACGACCACCTCCTCGGTGCCAAGGCCACGGATCCATAAGATGATGATGAAGAGAGATAGAATCATCAAATAGATTGGCAAAAGTGGCAAATGATGGAGTATTGCACTCTATAGTGACAAATCACATAGTGACACTCTGTAGAATGGCAAGTGATTATCATTATCTCGCAAAACAAACAGAAGATTGTTTCGAGGTTAGTTGGTTAACACTACGAATGATTGGTTAGCTAACCTAAATCTAAATTTAAATCCTCTCTCGTTAAATACGTTATACGAGGAGAAGTAATTCATTCCATCCTCACCAGCGTTTTATCCGCACAAAAAAAAAAAAAACGCATCGCGGAACCTAAACAAGTCGCTCTATTAGATCAGAGTATCAGACATGAACACGGCGTGCTCATCCTCGTCCGCGGCGGCGCCTCCACCGTGGTGCACCACCACCGCTTCAGGTCTAGCTAGCTTAGCTCTCCATTCCATTGATTTCCCCGGCCGGCTACATACACTCACAAATTAAACCGTAATCTGCATATGTACGTGCGCATAAATGAAAATTCTACGCCTCGTGCGTTCGTTTACTTGCTCTTGTACTTTTAATTGTGAGATAGGTGTCGTCGTCGACGCGCTGGAGGAAGAGAGGCCGCACTACTACAACTGCGCGCGCCGGCTCCTCCAGGCGGCCATCCACGGCGACCTCCGCCTCCTCGCCAGTACGTGCCAAATGCCATTCACCATCCACCCCTAGCTGGCTTGCATGCCTCAATTAATTAACTAGGCTTAACGATCGAACGAACGTAATCAAGGGATGGCAGTGGAGGTGGAGGCGGTGACGCGGGGCGGCACGGGCGCCGGCGGCGTTCGGTCGCGCTGCGGCCGCGGGGCACTGCACCTGGCCGCGGCCAACGGCAGGACGCACGTCTGCCGCTTCCTGATCCAGGATCTCGCCCTCCCCGTCGACGTCGTCTCCACCTCAGGTACGTACCAGCCACGGCTCGATCGGCTTCTCGACCTCCGTAGCTTTCTCGCACGTCTGATCGCGCGTTCTCGTGTCCGCGCCCGGGCGTGTCCAGGCGAGACGCCGCTGCTCCTGGCGGCCACGTTCGGCCACACCGCCACGGCGGCCTACCTCCTGGAGCGCGGCGCCGGCCTGTCCACGCCGGACCCGGACGGCGAGACCCCGCTCCACTGGGCCGCCTACAACGGTACGCATACTTACATTGTGTTGATCGCGTGCGAATCTTTTCTTCTGTTCGCGTTGCGCCGCGCCCGCACTGCATCGCAGTTACGGCTGGCGCGCGCGCGCTGCTGCGTTCCATGCATGTAAGGAGTGCGCGAGTGACAAATCGACGCATCATCCGTGCAGGGGATCCCGAGCTGGCGAAGCTGCTCCTGTCCAGAGGAGCCGACGTGGGCGCGGCGAACCCCCGGGGCAGGCCGCTGCATCTCGCCGCCGCACGGGCGCACCCCGCCGTGGTCAGCGTCCTGCTGGACCACGGCGCTGATGTATGTATTGGCCGTTCTTGTCTGCATCTTTTAGGTTTCGTTGGATGGCTATTCTTGGCCTATGATGATAATACCGTTGCTAAGCAGCTTTTTCAGTGAGCTAACATTACTAGTTAGCTAACCAGTTTTCATTTTAAATTTGCAGCCCAATAAGGTTGCCAACCGTGTCTTCACACCGTTGGTCTCGTCGCTTTTAGGTGGCTCTTTGGAGTGCATGAGGCTGCTCATTCAGGTACTACATTATTTTCTGCTAATTAATCTGTAAGTTTGTGTTAGTTGCATGAACTTGTTAGACTAGTAGCATGATTTAGTAGTTCTTCGCTCTGTCACGAGCTCACAAACCTCAATTCCTTTGCCCTAGCACCTTTGTTGAAAAGCACGTACACATTATTATTAAGGTTGTGCTTGGAACGCGGTATGAAATTCCCGCAGGTGTCTGCCGATTTCCCGCATTCCAAACGGGCCTAAACATCGTTAACAGTAGAACTGTGCTGGATGTGTCATCTAGGTTGGTGCAAATGCTAATGGTGGTAAACGTTTTTACACCAAAAACTTTGCTGGATATGTCAGGCTGGTGCTAATGTTAATGGCAGTGGATTTAGTGGAGCAACTCCTCTGCTGTTAGCATGCAGCCGTCCTGGCTCCATCGGCTTCATCAAGTGCTTGTTGGATGCTGGGGCGAACCCAAACATTCCTGATGAAGTGAGTATACCCCCGTCCTTTCCTGCCACACTCGTCTTCTCTTCAAATAAATATAGGTGTTCAAAGCTTTGTTCCACGGTTTCATTGTTCTTCTGTAATCCTTAGCTCTGAACAAGACTGTTTCCTAGAAACTCATGGCTCCTACGTACGCTGCAACAGCTTAATAGGTTACCAATAGAACTTGCTGCAATCCATGGCGAACGGGAAGTCGCTGAAGTTCTGTTTCCTGTGACCCACCGCACGCTACCTATGATAGATTGGAGTGTTGGTGGGATAATCAGATATGTAAATTCTGCTGCTTACAAGGAGTGGGTATGTCATATTGCTGTTAACTAGATATTCAGCATCATGACTCTTAAAAAGGGGATATTCAGCATCACTTGAACCCTTATATGATGTCTTCGATATCCAAGCACTTGTATATTTTCCAAACGTAGTTAATTGGCCTTACTGTTCAACCTGGGGGTATTTGGTGATTGTTGGACTTAAAAGTAGTTTTCTGTTCAGGTGAGAAATGCCTATCGTAACAGGAAAGATGATCTGAAACTACAAGGGAACACCGCTTTCGAAATTAAGGACTATGATGCCGCAATACTTCTATACAGCATGGTAATTCCTGTTCAATTGTTGATTCTTTCCATAGTTAGGCCCTGTTTGGAAGGTGTGAAAAACAGTTTCCTAACTGAAGTAAAGCCACTAAGGAATCGTTGAGGCACGTCCCCGCTCATTATATTTTCCCCCAATTCACTTGGTTTAGTTCATACATTTCAAGTTCGTAAGCATCTTATGTAATTCTTATGAAATTCTTGAAACGATGTTTTCTCTGCAGGCGATGAAATTCGACAGCACAGACGCAAACTTGTATTCAAACAGGAGCGTTTGTTGGCTTCGCCTAGGGGTAGGCGATGAGGCTCTTTCAGATGCTCAGCTCTGCAGCAAGATGCGACCTGACTGGGCGAAAGGCTATTACCGTCAAGGAATGGCCTTCTGTTTGCTGCAGGTGATACTTGATCCATGTTCATAGCAAATCGGAAGCATCCGTTGCAGTTTCACCTGACAAGGAGGGTTCTTCTTTATGTTTGTGTTAGGATTATGCCAGCGCTTCTGACGTGCTTCTCAAGGCCTCAAAGCTGGATCCAGGAAATGCTGCAATCGCCAAAGCTCTGCGGTAATCTACCACCCGTCCTGACTGTGTCCTTAGCAACTTTCAGTAATACAGGTGGACATCCTCTTAGACCCTCTTCGGGACATGACACGTGGTAACTTTCAGTTATACAGGTGGCAAGAGCAATATGGAAGTTAATTGGCGGGTCTTCAATGGAAGAGATGCTTAGATAGATATTTAAAGAGAGGACAACGCCACAACCTTCTATGGAAACATCTATAAACATCTATTTTATAGATGCTTAGATAATTATCCGCGTGTGTGAACTGCTCCAAGCTCCGGCATCCTCTTCAAGCAGCGCCTTCGATGGAACTGCGTGCGATTGTCCACTGTGGCAAGGTGAGGCAGTTTTTTTTTTTTTGCCAGGCGTCCGGTATAACCCCGCGTTGTACATGACCTGATAAAGTTAACGCCGCATGTCATCTTCTGAGTTTTTTTTTTAAGGATGTCACGTTCTGAGTGTCGCTGGCGAGTTCAGTCCAAGCGATTACCTCGTAAACAATACTCAAAATCGATCGTAAGAACAAAGTAAGAACACAAAGCACAACAGTAGATTGAACACAGAGATATGAGAGAACTCCATCCAGGCTTGCTTTATTGCTCTCCAATCATCGTATATAATGCTAGGGGGTCCCTTCTATATATAACCTCTAGATCCTGCTAGGGTTTCCGGTATGGTGCCTATACATAGGTCGACTTATGAGCCGGCCCAGAGTTTCTTAACACTTCTCTTTGGGCACCCATTCCCACATGTGCATGCCTCGTTAAAACTCCATAAAAACATGGTTGGAAAAATTTGGAGAAAGAGTATATGACATACATTCTACTGCATTGCACGAATTTCTTCATTGAAAATCTTAGTCGAGAAACTTTAGGAAAACTTGTCAAGGAAAAAAAGAGTACAATCCACCCAATTTCATTTAATCTCTAGGATTTATTATTTGAGTACTCGATCTTCGTGATCAAGTTTCAATAAAGAGTTCGTGAAGATTCTCCCCTGAATTATGCACTTCTCTAGGTCTCATCATTCCAATTCCACGTATGCATCTTTCAAAGCTAGACGCTAGTAGTGACTTAGTGAATAAATCTGCAAGATTTCACATGACTTATTATGCAGTACTTTAATTTCATTCATCTTTTGCAATTCGTGAGCATAGAAGAACTTGGGGTTGATATGCTTAGTGAGATGACTCTTCACATAACACATTTGTACTTGTGCAACACAAGCTGCATTATCTTCATAGATAATAGTGGGAGTTTGCGCGGTATTCAATTCACATGACTGCTGGATGTGGTGAATCATCCGTCGAAGCCAAGAACATTCCTGTGAAGCTTCGTACATTGCTATTATTTCTGAGTGGTTCGTCGAAGTAGATACAAGACTTTGCTTAGACGATTTTTATGAAATTACAGTTCCACCACATAGAAATGCATAGCATGTTTACGACTTAGCTGTATGCGACAAGTACCCAGCATCTGCGTAGCCAGTCATAGTTAGGTATTGGTTCTTTCTATAGAATAGACCAAGATCTTTGCTTCCTTTGAGGTATCGGAAGATGTCCTTTATTCCCTGTCAATACCTTTTTGGTAGGTTCTGCATTGTACCTTGCTAGCAGGTTCACTGCAAATGCAGTATCCGGTCTAGTACAGTTTGCTAAATACATGAGTGCTCATATTGCACTCAAGTATGGGAATTCCGGTCCCAGGACTTTCTCCCCCTCTTCTTTAGGTCTGTACGGATCCTTGTCTTGCTGCAGGGATCTCCCGACCATCGGTACTTTCGAAGGATATGTCTTTTCAAAGTCAAACCATTCTAACACTTTCTGAGTGTAAGTTGACTAATGTACTAAAATCCCTTCAGGGGTATACTCAAGATGCAAGTCTAGGCAGTATTTAGTTTTACCCAAGTCTTCATTTCGAACTCTGACTACAGGTAAGAGCTTGCTTTCTTGATATCTTCCATGATCCCGATAATATTCAAATCATCTACATATACTGAGATTATACATAATCTATCCTGAGATCGCCGTATAAAAACATAGGGACAATCCTCATTGTTTGTGTAGCCTTTCTAGCAGAGAAAGTCGCTCAAGCGATTATACCATATTCTGCTTGATTGCTTCAGTCCATACAGTGACTTTCTCAGTTGTACACTGTACAGATTTATGTTTACTCTGTCTTGGTTTGGGATAGGGATACCTTCAGGTACCATCATATAAATGTCTGAATCCAAGTTCCCATAAAGGTATGCAGTTACCACAACCATCAATTTCATTTCCAAAGTCAAGTTTATTGTCATTGAGATTAAATATCTAAAGGTAGTTCCGCCCATGACCGGGGAATGAGTTTCTTCATAATCGACTCCTGGTCGTTGACTGAAACTTTGTGCAACGAGCCTTACTTTATGTCTTACAACTTCATTATTTTCATTTCTCTTTCGAACAAATACGCACTTATACCCTACGGGCACATGGGGAGGTGTGTGGCTTACAGACCCAAATACCTCTCTTTTATTCAGAGATAATAATTCTGTTTCTATTGTCTTCTTCTAATCTTTCCAATATGATCTTTTCTTACATTCAGCGAGTGGTGTAGGCTCTGGATCAAGATCGATGATTGTGGTAATTTTCTTTGCAAAATAAATATCGACATTGGCTATTGTTCTATTCATAGATTCTCCGTGGTCACATAATTTATAGCTATTTCTTCATGGGGTGATACTTCTAGTGCTTCTACTTGCTTACCGCTGCTTTCAATTGCATGGGCAAGTCCCTTTAGTTTTTCAGCTCTGATATATACGCACCCATCCATGTTGAGGTCTCCTTCGTGGGAATATTCAAATTCGGTATGTCTTTTACTGAAGGTTCCATACTGGTTCCCCTTCTGGTTGTGGGGAGCTTCAGTGATCGGCTATGGCAAGTCATTTTTATCCTTTTTCGCCAGACGTCCCCGTCACTTGGGATTCGAAGGGCCAGAGTTCTCGTCCTTTTATTCTGAAGCCTTTGGACTGGATTAGAGATAGCTTCAATTTTCTTTGGTATTTGAACCCTCTTTGGTGTATTGTGTGCAGACACATGCGACTTGGTCATGCTCTTCAAATCACTAAAGTGATCAGGTAGTTGATTTGCTAATACTTGCAAATCAATTTTCTTCTGGACTTCTCTATTTGTTTCACTAATGCGTGGATTATGTGCATGTATTCATGTGGCTTGCTTTGTCAGTTCTCGATATTTTTCATTAAGGGGTTGATTTCCTCCCCTAATGACGAAAAATTATCCTCATTAAATATGCTGCCAGCGAAGCGGGCTATATGCAAATATCCAGTCATAGGATTCAGATACCTGATTATGGATGTTGTCTCATAACCAATGTATATCCCAAACTTTCGGAAAGGGCCCATTGCAGTTCGCTGCGGTGGTGGTATAGGCACATAAACCTTGCAACCAAACCTTCGAAGATGAGAGATTTTCGGTGCTGACCCTTGCGCTAGTTGCATAGGTGAACGGATGTTATATGCTGATGGTCGAAAATTGATGAGAGTTGCTACGTGCAGGACTGCGTGTCCCCAACATGTGGTTGGTAAATTACAATTCTGCAAGAGCGGTCAGGCAATAAATTTAATTCTTTTAATTAATGCTTCTGCTAGTCCATTCTAAGTGTGTACATGTGGTACGGAATGCTCAACAGTAATTCCCATTGCCATACAATAATCATCAAATGCATTTGAAGTAATTCTCCGGTGTTGTCCATCCTGATGGACTTCACATGATGACCAGGGAAATTATTCTTAATCTTAATTATCTGCGAGATCAGCTTTGCAAAAGTGTGGTTTCTCGTAGACAATAAACATACATGCGGCCATTTCGATGAAGCATCGATGAGCACCCTAAAGTACCTAAACGACCCTGATAGGGGCTGTATAGGACCCCCAAATATCTCCCTGGATACGGTCCAGGAATGCAGGGATTTCATCCTTTACTTTCAGAGTAGAGGGTCTAGTAATCATTTTTCCGGTGACACATGCAGGACACACAAAATCTTCTGAATTCGAAAAATTCTTTACATTGACATTATGTCCCTGAGAATTAGTAATTATATTTCTCATCATTCTAAGATCGGGTGGCCTAATCTATCATGCCAGAGACAGAAAAGTTCAGAACTTTTAAAAGTTGTTTTCAGGACAATATAGGCTGCATGTGCCTTAATGTGAGAGTAGTATAGCCAGATTCATATGAAGGAAGTCTTTCTATTACCCTTTTTCCATGTTTCTCGCGCTTTGTAATGAGTAGGTATTTCTTACCATACTCTTCTTCAGTCTCTACGTGGAGACCATTAGCGCGAATATCTTTAAAGCTTAAGAGATCCTAGTCGATTCTGGGTACAACAAGGCTTCTTCAATGACCAATATTGTGCCTATCGGGAGTATAATTGTGGCTCTTCCTGAGCCTATTACTAGGGGTGGCAAAAATCTTGGGGCTCGCAAGCCGGCTCGAGCTCGAGCTCGAGCCGGCTTGGCTCGAGCTCGTTTTTTTCGAGCCGAGTCGAGCCCATTTTTTGGCTCGGTGAAAAATCGAGCCGAGCTCGAGCCGCTCGCGAGCCAAATTGGCTCGTTCCCAAATCACCTCTTCGCTTTATGTATTCACCTCCCTCCGCAGGCTGCCTCGCCTCCAGCCCTCCATCTCCATCTCCCCTCACCCCTCCACCCGCCGCATGACCGCATCCCCCTCCCGGCCTCCTCCTCGCCCCGTGGCCCTGCCCGCCTCGCCTTCTCCACCTTCGCCTCGCTCGCCTCCTCCACCTCCGCCCCGCTCGCCTCGCCTTCGCCCCGCCCGCCTCGCCTCCTCCTCCACCCGGCCGCCGCCTCCTCCTCTCTGGCTCCCCCTTCCTCACGCAGCTCACCTCCGGCCCTCAGTCTCCCCCGCCCCCGCCTCCCCTCGCCTCGCCTCCTCCACCTCCGCCCCGCCCATCTCGCCTCCTCACCCTCCCTCACCCAGCTCCACCGCCTCGCCTCCCAGCTCCACGGTCCACCCACCGCCGCCGCCGCCTCGCCTCCCCCTCCTCTAGCGCTCCACCCTCCCTAGCTCCACCACCACCTCGCCTCCGCCTCCTCCCCTCCCCAGCTCCACCGCCCGCCGCCTCCACCTCCCCTCCCCCGGCTCGGTGCTCCACCCCTCCCAGCGCCATCCTCCATCCGCCGCGCCGTCCAACGCGTGCTCCCATGACCCTGTGCTCCTCTTGTCGGCCCCCGTGCTCCCCTTGGCCCCCGTGCCTCCGACTCCGAGTAGCCGCCCATGCTCCGCCTGACCGCCTCCACTTCGGCTCGTGCTCCACGCCTCCACCTCCGCCCGTTCCCCCCACCGCCGCCGCCGCCGCCACCGGATCCGAAACTATTGTTCTTCAAGAATTTTTACATGTTTCTTAGTTGTGGATGATAGAAAGTTTTGTAATGCGTTTTGGACGTGCTGGAGGGTGGATCAGTGGATGAACTGATGCAATGTGTTTATGCCCATGTGTTTCTTGGCTCGCGAGCCGTTTGAGCCAGCTGGAGCCATTCTCCGAACCGAGCCGACTGTTCAAACGAGCTTGGCCAAGCCTGGCTCGAGCCGGCTTGGCTCGGCTCGTTTCCAGCCCTACCTATTACACAAGTATCGATGCCTGCGATTGTCGTAAAACTACCAGCATTCTTGCTGATCAACTGGAAAAATTTTATCTCTCTTAATATGGTATTCGTTGTGCCGCTGTCTGCTAAGCACACTTCCTCCATAGGGATATATATATATATATATATATATATATATATATATATATATATATATATATAGGTAGGAAGCAATCCACACACATAAGTAAAATACTTCAAAACCGAACACAATTTTCTATTAATACGGGAAAAAGACGTGCGAGACTCATAATAAGAATTTATTGCTTTGCTCTCCTAGAGCTTACAATCATTATTCAAAATCAATGTTCTATCACAACCATGAACTGCAAATGACTATAAAATCTAAGTGCAATGCGTGCACTAGATCGAACTAGCAAAGTATGAAGAAACTTCTTCCGAATCTGTGCAATGTCCATCTTCTCTTCTTTGGCAACTACAGCTCTTGCCGCTGCGATGTCCAAAGAATGTGTGATGGGGGCTACTACTTGGATGTCCACATCCATGGGTGCATCCCATGACTGTGGATCATCTATGCCTGCAATGGCGACGTGTGTCTCATGCTATCCTTTGCCCTTCTTCTTAGCCTTGAAGGCATCGATCGCGTGCTGCAGCTCACGGCAAACACGTGACCAATGTTCCCAAGTGCCGCATTTGTAGCAACTTTAGTTTCTGCTGACCATAGGATTTCTCATCACGCTTCTTTTGTTCGTCTTTCTTGGCTTGGGTATTCTGCTTGGTTTTGCGACCCATGACCTTACCCTTCCTACCTCTTTCTGTTGACTAGGGCTTCCTTACCTTGTAGCTGCTTGCGTTGACTTCATGGCCAACTTTGCTACTAGACGACTGTGAGATGTAGTTCTTTCGGAGAACGTCATTTTGAGCTTCCGCAACTTGCATGATGTCAATCAGTTCGGCATACTCCTTGTAGCCATCGATAGTTGCGTGTGGATTGCACCGCGTTTGGGTGGAAGGTAGAGAGAGTTTTTTCTATCTTCTGCTCGTTTGTGGTTACCTTACCACAGAGTTGAAGACTTGTACAAATTATGTGCAATGCAGAGTTGTACTCCCCCCACAATCTTGTAGTCAGAAAATGTAGTCGGTTCCAATCCTGCTCTGCCCGAGGAAGGATGGTGTACTTTAGCTTCTCGAACAGCTTCTTCAGTGCGGTCCATAAATCTAGTGCGTTCTTTTCTACCATATACTCATTCTTGAGCGTTACGCAGAGATGATGTCTGAGGAAATCAAGTGCTTGATCATTCTCCTCAGTGGTTGGAGTGGCGTCCTTGAGGGCTCAACAACACGTCCTTGAGCCCCCAACAACCAAATATGACCGTTATCGATCAATAACGACACTAGCCGTTGGATTTATATGCGGACTTCTTGGCTCCAAGTACAATTTTGAAATATGATGCCCAAGTAAGGTAATTGTGGCCATGCTGAGCAGCTCTACGAACTCTTGGTTTGTGATGCTAGTCATATGCATATTCATGCAAAAAGTTGCATAAGATTACTACTGGTAACTTGCATAAAATGGTTGCAAAATTCTCATAATATTCTCGTATTTTCTATGCATTTTTCATAATTTACTGCTATTTTTTAGTGATTAAAAGCAATATAAATAATCAAAATAGTAAATACAATACATAAATTGCATAAGATTACTACTGGTAACTTGCATAAAATGGTTGCAAAATTATCATAATGCTCCCGTATTTTCTATGCATCTTTCATAATTTACTGCTATTTTTCAGTGACTAAAAGCAATATAAATAATCAAAAATAGTAAATACAGTACATAAATTGCATAGAAATAACAATAACAAAGTGAAACATGCTTCAAATGCAAAAACTGATTCAAAATTTTAATTCTGAGCCCCTTTTCTACTGAAATATGAATTTTTGGCAAATTTTGCATTTTTCAGGGGCTAAAATGCGAAATTTTAGTTCTGAGAAAAATTTTCGTGTAGTATTTAGAAAGACTGAGGGGCTTTTCGCAAAAAATTCTTATTCGCGAAAGAATATCATAATTTGCAGAATTTTGATGGTTCCTTTTGCAAACTTTCGGTTGAGAAAATGGGCCAGCCTTCTCGGCCCGTTAGCCGCGGCTAAAATGGGCGTCCGGGTGTAGGGACCCTACCCGTGCCCACAGGTGGCGGCTCCCTCCATGGGAGCAAGGGCGGTCAGGCGGCAAGCCATGGCCCGAGCGCCCGAGGCGTCGTCTGGCGGCGGCGTCTCGGAGTCGCATCTGGCTTTGTCGGCCGTCTGGAGTGGCGGTGCGCGGCCACTACTCGGGCTGCGTCTGGCGGCGGTGGCTGCGACTTCACGGATCTGGCGGTGATGCGATGGCGTGCCATGCGGCGCCGGCGGCCGGGCGGTTCGACTCTGGCCGAGGATTCAAGCAGCGCGGCTCTTCTCCCTCCCCCTTCCCCTTCTCCTTGCTTTGGGTGACCGACAGCGCCATGCGGGGCAGCCGAGGCGCGGCTCCCAGCCACTCGGTTTTTTACTGTTCATGATCATGTGATTACTGTGTATGTGCCATTACTGTTCTTATGATACAATTGTCGTTCATGCAATTACCGATCGGCTTGGCCGGCGACTTCAAGTCGGCTCGCGGTAGATTAAAACGAATTTGCAATTTTCAATCTACGGTACAATCGACATCCAATCTGTCGTGCAATCTACCGATCGACATTGTGTCGGCGACTTCAAGTCGACTCGCGGTAAATTAGAATGGATTTGCACAGTAGAAAATCAATCTAGAAAGCAAATTTGCATAATTGAAAGCGATCTAGAAAAATATGTTTCAATTTATGAGTGTCGTTCTTCGACAATTACCTTTCGATGCGAGGAGAGTCGATCGTGCTGATAACGTGTTGAGGAACCATTGCTGGCGAGTCCAGTCCGAGCGATTACCTCGTAAACAATACTCATAATTGTAAGAACAAAGCAAGAACACAAAGCACAACAGTGGATTGAACACAGAGGTATGAGAGGACCTCGGTTTGCTTTATTACTCTTCAATCATCGTATACAATGGTAGGGGTCTCCCCTATATATAGCCTCTAGACTCTGCTAGGGTTTCCGGTGGGTGTCTGTACATGGGCCGAACACAAAAAGCACAACAGTGGATTGAACACAGAGGTATGAGAGGACCTCAGGTTTGCTTTATTACTCTTCAATCATCGTATACAATGGTAGAGGTCCTCCCCTATATATAGCATCTAAACTCTGCTAAATTTTTGATAAAGTATCTCTACATGGGCCGATTTATAGGCCGATCCAGAGTTTTTAACACTGAGATTGAACCGCACACATGCGTAAGGCCCGGTTTCTGTTGGTTTATTTTCCGCCACCTTGAGATGGCAGCCTCTGATGTGATATCTTGTTTGTCGGTGATATCTTGTTTGTCGGGATCCGGACTCTACGGTAACAACAGAGCATTGTGTGAAAAGTGTTTTTGAGCCCGTGTGAAACAGTAGCGAAAAAAATTGTGTTTATTTTGATGTTCTCTTTGGTACTATAACCTTGGCACCGTAACATTTGATCGTTTATTTTGAATCATACTATGTAGATAATACACTTAACATTTCATGGTAGTCATGATAAATTATCTGAACTTCGATGCAGAGGATTCATTTCCCTCGTAGCCGACTTTTGCAGGGATGTTCTTGGAAGGGGTGGGGCGTGTTTCGGTGATGGTAGAAGGGGAATGCATGGGAGAATAAATATCCCGTGCAGTTTTTGTGCGTCAAGAAGAACTAGAATTAATACAGACAGAATTGGTACAGCACGAGACAGATCCTTCCGCATGTACAGCATGAAGTATATTAATTGGTACATCTCGTCACCCTAAGATCGTTTCTGTGCATGGCCATCGAACAGTTGAAGCCTAGGAATTCCTTTTGCGGTGGTATACGCCTAATGAAAGCCAACAAAGCAGTGTGCCTTCTGGACTACATTTCATGTTTTTTTTTACTTGATGTTTTTTTTTCTTTTTACGGTCTAATTTTGACAGTTACTTTTTATAGATTTACATTAACTAGTCTAATGCTCGTGCTTTGCTCGGATTAAAAAAATTATATCTCATCAACCGTCGTCGTGCTCAGCCTACAATGCAAGTGATCTGCGGTAACCCGTTCTTGGAAAGATCGATGTAATCTTTGGGCTTCTTGCGCACCATCTTAGGCAGTTGGGGTGTGGGGAGAGTGGAGAGGAGACTTTGGGTGATCAACCGTACGCACGGGAGGAACCGAGAAAGAACGAGATCCAACGACTCACATCTCACAAAGAAAGATAGATCTAACAGTCCACATCGCATAAAGGAGAACGGATCACCACCAATTTCTTCTTTTAAGTATAGAGATGTAAGATATACTAAAAGTTATAATATTATTAATGTAAGATATACTAGAAATTATAATATTCTAAAAATACTTTTTAACGCCATATAATTTTCATATAGTTAATCTAGGTGGTTTTAAATCTATCTACATTCAAACTAAGGTTTGACAACACGGATTGGTAAAACAGAGGGATGGTTTTGTTCTCATTTTCTGTGGGTCTCTTCATTACTTGGGCTGAAAGAAGGGGCTGCTCTGAACACAAAGAAGGCCACTTGTTCTAGGAACAGTAGGGGTGGTCGGGTGGGAGTGGTTCATCCTGACCCAATGGGTTACTGATCCGGCTTGAAAATTCTAGCAGTATGGCCTAGAGGTGCAACCCAACAAAAGAATCGGTCCAGTAGATTTTGAATATGTTGGTGGTTCCTAAGGTTCGAGTGGATCTGTTGTTGAATGTGTGATGCATCATTGATGTGTGAATTATGATAAATTTGATGTATGCATTGCTCGCGGGTAACGAGTATGTCCGCGGGCGATGGGTACCCACAGGCGGCGATGCATTATTCGCGGGTAAACGGGTATGTCCACGGGCGACGGGCATGGGCGAGGTTTTTCGCCCGTCGTCCTTCGCGGGTATGCCCGTGGGGGAAATTCGGGGTTACGGGCATGGGTATGGGCGAGCACTACCCGTACCCGCCGCGCCCGGTTGCCATCCCTAACATCAACCGATGATGAGTTGATATTTCACTAACTGCCACTGCCCCTACGACCAGACGTGTCACTTCCAAGGGACGTCTTTTCCAGGAGTAACTGTCACCACTTCACTAGTTATTTAAGGATGGATGATGAACAGCAGAAGGGGGATCGAAAGAAGCAAGACCCAGTGATATGAAGACAATTGAAGCATATCATAGTACAGTACTTAGTGTAATTAGGGCTAGTCTACTGCCTTATTGGAGACACCCTCTGTAATAGCCAGTTCATTACAATAAAGAACAACCACCATTCTCTCACAAGAACTCTTAGTCATTTTTCATTTTTATATTTTTGTAAGATCGTTGATTTGATCGCCGACAGTCGACAGTCGACGAGCCAACGCCATCACAGTGCTCGCGAGGAAGGCTGCGATGGAGCGGCACCAGTCGATCGACGTGCAACAGTGGCTCCTTACCCTCGACAAGGTCTCCGAGGATGCCAAGCTCATCCAGCACGACGCCTTCCTCATCGAACGCTTCCTTGACATCCTATAGGACCTGCACGCCCCCACCTCTGCGATTTCGTACACTCCTCTCCTCCCATCTACTATCCAGATCCCCCCACCACCTGCTCTGTAACAGCCCAAAAATATGGGGCCATCAAACTCTTCACAACCGTCCAAGATGTGCAGTTGCGAAGTAAGCAGTGTCTCAAGTAAGCTTTCGATTACAACAAAACCAAACTTTTATTACATAAGATTTAAGGTTTAACAACCAGTTTTGACACAGACATGGGCTTCCAAGCCCAAAGCTAATATAATACAAGACAAAAGAACTTCACACCACAGGCACGCTTGAGCATGATTGAGACCTAATAACAGTAGTCGCTGCCTTCTGAGGGTCCACCAAAATCTTGCTCATTGGGGTTCTCAGTATTTTCCCTATCTTCTTCTGTGGATGGGTTGCAATTTTTGCAAGAATGAGTACTACTACCGTACTCAACAAGCCACATAGAAAAACTAAATAATTACATGCAAGAAGTTCAATGGATTGTTAGGGCTTACCTTAACAAGTATTTGTGGATGCATTTTGCAGTTTAAAGTAGTTTAACTTTAAAACAGTAAAACGATAATAAATAATAACAACAGGGGTTTCTCAACAAATGCACAAACCAGATTCACATCTCAAAAACTCTACTTATGCCTCATGTATTGGAATCACCCATGAACACAGCTTCATTAACCGGAAGCACGGCGTATTCGAATACCATTTGATAATTACTCTGCAGAGTTGCTCAGTTTTACCCACAAGATACCTCATACTCGTACTGTCAGATCATAGACACGCAACATGTTAGCGTGCGACTGAGCTGAGATAACAAAGCTTTTTCACTGCTCAACCTTTCTAGCCTCTACCCGGTAGGTTCTTACTCCATACAGCCCTCGGGAGACTCCACCGGCCGCTGCTATGGATCTTTCACCCCGATGTTGACGGAACCATACCATTGTTTAGACTACCGAGTGTCCCTACAGGCCCACTCCCGTCCAACCCCAGTTCTGCGCTGCTCTACCACACAAGAGCACACGCCTTTCACTGTAGATATTCGATCGGAAGAGCAGTGTACTAAGCCAGGGAGTAATGACCACACCTGTGGTTGAGCGGTTTTTTGTGTCTGTTACTTTGGCACAAGGTTTTTATCCTTACTTGTCTCCAGTGAGGAAATGGATCAACACCAACTCGTGGTTGTCCACCTGCTTGATCTCACCTTTGATTCACTTTTAACACAAGTCTATTGGATTGCCCAACTTCCTGGATACAACCCTCAACTCCACACCAAAACCATTGGCGAACCGCCAATACCCTCTTTGATTAATAACCATAATTTTGGCGACAAAGCTATTTGCATAGATAATATTTATGCGGACTTGTCAAGGTGAATATGGCTTACAAGAAATCTTAACCTTGTCAAGGTGAATATAGCCTACAAGTGCTTGGTGGGTTTGTACGTGGGGTAATAGGAATTATCTAAACATCATGGCATTCCAAAGTATTATTTCAATATTTAAAGTAATTGGCACAAATACAATAATGAAAGTAATATTAAATATATGAATTGTATATTCAAAATGATCAAATAATGTGGCTTGCCTTGTTGCACAAAGTCATGTATATTCTGGTCTTGCCTGTTGTCTTCTGCAGTCTGGTTGTCAAGATCGTGACATAACGAAAAGCAAAACAATAAAAACAAACCAAGTAAGATCCGGCTCGACAAGGAATGAGTTGGGAACAACATGCAAGTAAAAACAAACGGAAAAGAAACACAAAGAAGGTGGTGTGGGAGTGTGGGAATTTATCTGAGGTTTAATTGGACTGAACGGAGTGGAGAAATTGATTTCTGGGCTCGAAACGGACGAAATGGATATATAATGTCGAATTAGGGTTTTGCGGATGAATAGTGTTAGATGATGAATAATGATATTTTACTGTTCATGGATAAAAATATGGTGGTGAACAGTAACTAGGATTATTGTTCATGATAGTGAATAGTAAAAATGGATTTTCGGTGGATGAATAGTATTTTTGGTAGATGAACAATAACTAATTTTACTGTACGGTGAACAGTACTTGGGTTGAAATAGGATGAACAGTGTTGGGTCCAGCCGGAATTGGCCTGGCCGAAATGGCCCACTCGGCCAGGCCTTACGACCTTGCCCTAGGCGGCTTGAGCCGCCTTGGCCGAAAGGCCGCGCTCGCCCTAAGCGGAGGAGGTGGGCCGTGGCGCCGGTCTTGGCGGGAGGTACCAGGAGCATCACGGAAGTGTGATGAACCCGTTTTGGGGATTTGCAGGGGCAGAGGAGGTGCGGAGATGGGGTGGCGACGGCAACTGTGGAGGTGGCGGCGGTGGAGCTCGGTGCTGGCGAGCTCCGGCGAGGGAGCAGGTGGGGGAACGATTGGCGGCGGCGAGGGGGTGCTACCGCCGGAGGTGGGAGGGAAAGGGAGGAGGGAGGGCGGCGAATTTCACCGGGAGGCTCACCTCGGCCGAAGAAGGAGGCGGCGGAAGAACCGCAGTCGCCGGCCAGGGAAGCGAGGGTTAGGGAGGTCTTTGGAGGTGGAGATGAAGAGAAGCGGTGGGGTGTGGCTTTATAGCTGGAGGCGGTGGCGCCCGATGGGGGGAAGCTTGGCGCCGAGAGGATAGGTGGCGGCAGGGGTGGGCCAAGTGGAGGCGGCGAAGGGGGACGAAGGTGCTGGAGCTGCGAGGTGGCGCGGGAGGTGGCGGTGATGGCGTATGCAAGGCGGCGATGGCGGTCGGGAGGATGGCCTTCGAGCGAAAGGAAGAAGGGAAGGAGAAAAGCGGGGCGAGCGCCGGGAGAAAAGCGCTTCGGCGGAGAAGCGGATTTTCGAAAACGGAAAGCGGATTTTCCGCGAAAATTTCAAAAAACAGAAAGATTTCAATTTTAAACCAAAAGATTCAAAAAAAATTCAAAATTCAAAATTGAAAAATTTCAATTTTCAGGGCTATTTCATGCTCGACGCTATGCCGACAGGGATGGCTTGGTTCTCTTCATCTCTGTTCTCTTTGCTTGCCTGTTGTTGTGTGATGGACCTATGGGTTGGTTAAAAAGGGTCGACCCTAGAGTTCCAATGGGTCATAAGTTTTCTGCTTTCTTTTCCCTGGGTCGGCAAACACAAGACGCGCACGTTCCAACCGCAACGCTCAAAATATGGACGTGCCCGGAATCCTCTGGGCCCGAGGATTACTGTTTGAGCAGCGACCGCACATTCCCACCCGCGTCGTTAGACTTAGAATAATCGCGCGGATTTGGATACGGGCCTTTTTTAATTTTTTTACCATCCCCAAATGACAAAGATGCTCTTTGGAGTTTGGATCATATGCCGGCATGGCATGGTTTGGGTGCATTTCATTCACCGAGTTCAGAGTCCAGCCTCCCCTTGTGCCGTAGCAGTAAAGTACTCCGTCCCTTCAGTCCAGATTGAATCTTTGCAGAGCGTGACTTCTCTCCACCTGCCCTGCTCCCCAAACTTTGCCACATTTTATATAGTTAGTAGATGAGTCTACGACTGGTGGGATAGGGGGCTAAGAAAGTATGAAACGCTATAAATGTGACTATGAACTAATCGTTTGCCAAAAAAAAAAAGAGTTAAACTTAGCTGATTTAGATATGACAAAGTTTGACACGAGCCAAATATGCTTTCATTCAGGTTATACACTCACTTGTCACTGCTAATAGACCAAAGTGTTACAATTATCCATTTATTCAAGATCGCATATGTCTGTCGTAAAAAAAAATTGACTTAGTCTACCCAAATTCCAGTAAACCATTTTCATCGTGCGATTAGATAGGGTTAGTGTGCCACACCTAGTTAGCCTCTGTTGGAATAGTCTCGTATTGGTTGTGGGATGAGACAAAGTACGATTTATAAAAGTGATGGTATATACACCTACCAGCCTAGTTTTTTTTTTGGGGTGGGGACACCTTAGTTGTTGCTCTGTGGTTAGACTTGCAGGTATAGCGGCCTAACGGCTGTGGTCGGATATATATGGTTTAGCGGTCTAATGGTATTTTGTTAGATAATTGGTATCAACTTACAGAGTCAATTTGAAGCAGAGGCGCTAGTATATATATACATTTTGGGGCAATAAACCAAGCATGTCCTTTGATCCTCCGATGCGTCTACAAATTGTCAACAGGGTGATCCTTACATTAATTGAGACGCCGTGGTCCTCCTCGCACACGTTGTGTTTTTACCCTGCCCACCAAACGCAAAAAAAAAAAAATAATAATGGCATGTCGAGGTGCATGGATCCCTGTACGGAGAGATCGGATCGATGGGAGCGGATGGGTAAAGAAACAACCGACCGAGAGGATGCACCGTACGTGTATGGTGTTGGTCCCCTGCCTGATCTTGAAGATTACTTACTATGGCAGCAGCAGATGCAAATAGGCACTTGGGCAGGAAGAAAACGCGTGGGTGCAGAGGAAATTATGGTGGATGATTAGCCATAATTGAGGTGTCCCTGCCTACCCTTTTTGGGTCGACTCGCTCGCTCAAGCCTGCACTACACTCCTAGCAGCGAATCACGATCTGATCAATATAGGATGGTGAAGTGTGAGAACCTCACTAATCGGTAGTAAATAAAATTTTCTTAACACAAGTAACACAAGAACTAATTATATCAGAGTAGATTATGTTTTACAATTTTAAGTGCATTACAAAAAATTAATTAAAAACTTGCATTGCATGTCGTCGAAGCCTTCCTTAAATTCTTGTCAGTCCATCGTCGTCCAATCAAACCGTCTTCCTCGGCTCAATCCGAAACACCATTCCAAGCTACATTGTCCGCCAACCAACCACAAGACTATTAGCAGTTCAAAAGCAATAGAATAGAGTTAGAATGAAATGAATTATCTTCAGAGTACCATAGGAATCATTGTGGTTCCCAGATCGACCTAGATTAGCTGTCACCCTGAGTATCGAGACTACCGACACCAACCTAGGTTAACCGGTATCTTGATTTTCCAAGTCACCTAGGTTAACCCAGACTAGTTGGCACCTGGATACCCACGATACCTAGACTAATCCAAGTAATCGACACCATCTCATTTCCGTAGGTTTCATCACTCGGCATGATAGAATCCAACACCTATGTATACCGATTCGCCTCGACTGCAGGAAATCCATCTCATAGTGTATTGCCAGCTAATGGACCAAAATGCCCATAGCCCAAAAATATCTTGAGAGAGCCATTCAGATTAGCACTAGGGCATAACAAGCATTAGGAATCACAACCGAGGAGGCAGCCAAATGCATTCCCCAGCCGAGCAGCCAAGAATATCATGAACATGGCAATCTAGGATAGGATCATGGTAGAAAGGAATAGGGCCCTGGTAATTTGGAGAACACACAGTCAAAGGATAAGCCAAGTGTGTGTGAGTCTTTGGATAAAGCGACCAAATACATCCCCAATCAATGCATCCCCCGGTCGATTGCATCCCAGTAGGTGCATTCCCCAACCAAACCCAACCGAATTCATCTCCCCAGCCGAAATGCATTCCTCCTTCAAAGCCAGCACCACAAGCCCCATTTCCTTCCAACCAAGCCACCACAAGGCAAGCATCCCACTGCCAATCCCCTCCTACTACTTCTTCTCAGCCAAAGGCAAGGCCAGCAGCAGCAGCCAGGGAGCAATAGGAGGAAAGAAGCCAAGGAGCCAGGAAGAAGAGGAGAGCACCAGCACGAGGCCAGCATTGTCCAGCATTGCCATCCCATTCTCCCAACCCAAATCCCATCAAGAGGTAACCTCAGTTACACCTCAGTGTGCACTACACAAATACACATCATTCCCACATACCACCAGATCTCAATTCATCATCATCTCTCAGTGCAGCACCATCTCAGAGCATTAGGAGGAGTAGTAGAGAGGGAGATCAGAAGGAGGACTTACCTCAGTGGCAAACGAAGTCCAGCATCTACCTTCAGTAGCCTCCACCACCTCTAGTTGGTCACCATGAGCATGCATACATAAATCACCAGCTAGCATTAGTGCATTAATACTGAATTCAACCGGATCTTCTAAGAATCAACTTAACCAGAGTGGAAAGGGGGAAGCGAGTCCAGTAGCAGGCCGAGGCGGGAGTGGGCTCAGGGCACCAGGAGAGGGAACCTTGGTTGTAGGGCTGAGCGCAGCGCTAGGGAGGCTGGAGGAGCCGGAGGGGTGGCAGATCTGAGCAAAGGCGGCCGGTGGCCGGGAGGCCGAGCCGGAGTACACGCTAGACCGAGCCGGGAGCGGGCCGCACCTCGGGGAGGAGCGGTCAGCCAGCGGCCGAGGAGAGTAGATCTGGGCGGCGCCGTCGAGCCGGCCGGTGGAAGCGAGAGCGGCGAGAGGCAGCCAGGCCTCGGCGCCGCCGGATGAAGAGGGAGGCAGCAGAACCGGAGCAGGGAGCGAAGGCGAGAGCGAGGCGGAGGCGCGGGAGGCGAGCCGAGCCGAGCGAGCGAAGCGGCGGGCAGGCCGGGAGCCGGAGGCCGGCCGGGATGGAGGGGGCGGCGGAGATCTCAGAGAGAGGAGAGGCGAGAGAGTGGGGAGGGGAAATGGGTTGAGTGTGTCGGCGGGGGTGCTGAGGGGGTGCTGAGGGGTTAGTCGGTTAGGGTTTAGCCGGTTAGGATTAGGAGAGGTAGGTGATTAGGGGGTTTAGGCGATTAAGTAGTTAGGTAATTAGGGATTAGGGTTAGAAAATTAGGTGTATAATTTTTTAGTATAGGAAAATTTAGTAAATAGGTATAGCTCGTGTTTATTCAGTTATTTAGAGTAACCCGTTTGAGTGCAAGGAGGTGTTGATAGTCTTGTGCACTCGGGTAGATTTTTGTAAGGCGTAGCAGAGTGTAAGTTCGAGTAGAAGTACATGTCGAGTGTAGAACGCGAGTTCGACGGTCGCGGCTGTAGATCGAGTTCAACCGTAGAACGATTTTAGTGGGAGAGTGCTAACCGGGCCGGGATCCAAAAATTTTGTTAAATTAAAATTGGCTAACAAAAGGAGCTGTATTAACATCTTATACGCTTGCTATCACATAAAATTCACTAAGTATTTACTTAATTATTTATTATTCGCACCGTCGTATGATTGCAGCAGACGAACCAACGCTTGCAAGAGTAGTTGATACAGGTTTCATCGTCGACGACCTTTCTACAGTTCTGAAGGCAAGCTTTCCTCTTGATCATAAATATAGCTATATTAAATGTAAACCTTACCGTATCTTATATGTATTGCATGAAAACTATATTCAAAAACTCAAATCGAATAAATGAAATGATGAAAAAAAGATAAGAGGACAAAGATGATGAATGAGTTAATATTGTAGCTAGTAAAGGGGACCCAGGGCAGGGGAAAAGAAAAAAGGAAAAAGATGGTGATGTGGCAAGAGGTGGGACCCCTTTACATATGGATAATATATAAGAACCAACAAAACTCTTACTCGGAATGAGGCCGTATTTAAGTGCTAACTATTTTCCCGTTTCGACGGGTAGAAAATGCTACCTTGTTACGTAATTATGCTCTCCACACCAGGGTAAGTAATATGTGTGTGTGTGGTGTAAGAAGAGGCACTATAGCGCTAGGTGGAGTGTTGGGTGTAGAGAGGATGAACTGACCCAATCAACATTACCAGAACTCGGTGGTGGCCAGGTCAGCACCGACGAAAAGTAATGGGTGGAGAAATTAATTACGTAACTTGGAAAACGTTATGTATTCTGAACTCGAAGTCGCATCAAAGGCAATGCGATGGACCTAGCTCAGAAAGAGCTCAGAATAGCTATGGGTAAAGTGGTACAAGCCTACGCAGTGCTATACAAAATCATGAATTCATGCAGTCTCCTGGATTGGAGTTTACGGTGATCGCTAGGGGTTTATCTTCTCTCCGAGTGACTAGTAGTCTTTTTAGAATTAAAATTTGTAACCTAATGTTTAATGAGTTATTTTATGAGTCAGAGATGAACTAGAAAACGAAGTAAAGAGCAGAGATGAGTCATCCAAGTGCATTTTTGCTATTAATGCTTGCTGAGTACGTTTGTACTCAACCTTGTTAGTATTCTCCTTTGTAGATCCTAGTCCGGCCGGGAACTATCCCGCGTGGAACGATGGACATGCAGGTACCGAAGAGACCGCATGTGGTGAGGGCATAGGCTATGAAGACCAGGGCGAGATGGGTGCTCTTTTTGACGCGTGGGACGAGTAGACGACCAGAGAAGCAGGGAAGGCAAGCGATGGGACCCAGTCCCATTTCGAGGTTGTAAATTACTAGTTGTAGATACCATAGCCATGCGTGGCTACTGTTATGATAAAGATATACAGTTTCTATCTTATTATTCTGCTACGTAACTCTGATAAAGACTTACTATTCGTTGGAACAGTGTTCTACCGAGCAAACAAATAGTAATCTGTATGCCTAAGTGTGATTACCCCTGGGGTAGTCACACGGGGCGTCGCATGAATCCATGCCCAGGCGGCTACATACAGTTTGCACGTGCAATGCATTATTCATAAGTTTCATTTTCGTGGCGGAAAACACAGCCATCTACGAGTGCCCGCGTATGTATCGGCTTTCACTCCTTGCAGGGGTAATCTTCACCTTAACCTTATTAAAGCTATCGGAAGCTCGTTTAGCCCACTCTCGATCGGATCCAGACGACCGCCGCTAGTGGCTAGTGGAAGAGTCACACAATCCCGTAAAGGAGTCACACATTCCGGCGAATTTGATTAACTAGGACCGAGTGCCTTTAGATACACTCATATTAGAGAACTGATGCTACATTGCTTGTCAACAGCGATGCAATCGGAGCGGATATGCAACATCGTTAATCATGTATTCTATTATGTATTTTTTATATATTAAAGTTGGAGTTAGACACGAATAGTATCAGATACCTATTTCTCTATCCCGTTTTTGCTCCATGAGCCTTCGGTCGGTCGGTCGGACATAAATTATCTGTTTTTTTGTTGCATCTCTACATAGGACATTGGACAGTAGTAGTACAATAAGAACGAACACGAAAAGATTGATCGCTGAGATATCGAAGAAAAAATATTCAGTATCCCCTGCCTACTCAGATGTAGTAACTCACTTATCTGTTACCTTCTTCCTAAGTGAATTCACAACATATTTGAAGAGGATATAGTAATCCTCAATTAATAAAACTATTCATCTGTAATACTTATTATGGATAATGATATCCTTAACAACTATTAGAGATACCCTTTATCGTTAGAGCCTACAATGACAATGAAAGATTACGATCACTTTATGGTCGTAAGGTCTATCCTAACCACCTTATAGTCGTAAGATCTACTACGATCATCTTATAGTCGTAAGGTTTGCTACGACCACCCCATGGTCGATAAAACCCACATACATGTGCACTTAATCGACTAGGGAGTATGTACACTGCACTTATTCACGCGTGGTAGTTAATACACGTGTTATTTGTCTTTGATATAACCACACATAGTTATCTTTATCTCTGACGTAACTACATGACAAGCGTGCAGGAGATTGTCTCTCTGACAATAACCATAGCCAACATGCAGAATCGGCTAACTGTCAAGACATCTCCTAATACACAACAACTGTCATCCCTTCAAGAGATATATAAGGGGTGATGCCGGTGGATAGAGAGAGAAAAAAGAGATGACGATCAAGTGATCAATTCAAAAGCTATTAGCTTTAGTTTCGATGGTTTATTTATACATTCAATACAAGAACACGAGAGTATAGTTGTTATTCTCTCCGGAAAATACCTGAACCTATCTAAAAAATCCTGTCTCCTCTAGCATGATCTTGATTAGAATGTTTTGAGTATTTATTTCATAAGATTAATTGTAAAATATCGACAAAGCTTTTCTCATGCCATATTTTTTCTTTGGTGCCAAAATCGAATACCAGATAGTGTGAAATACCCTTTTATCCATCACGTATTTACACCGTAAAGTCGGACCAAAATTATCTACTCCGCTTACTTAGAGAATTTGATTTACTTGGACCGACTAAAGTACAGCTGGGAACGGCATGTTGCCGAATTGAACAGGCCAACTAGTAATAAACAAGAACCGGATGAGTGACAGAGCCGGATGTGTGACACTGAGGGGGATGAAGGAGCATAAGATTCTATGACACTGATGGGCTAGAGAGAGAGAGACTGCCTGTGGCTATTATGCCATGGTCGGCCGAGCGACGAGACAAGAAAAGACGAGACAAAAAAAGAGGTGGGCATGTGACTCGCCAGTGCCCCGCAAAGCTTTTTCACCCTAAGCCTTCTTCTTCTAAATAGATTATTACTTAATGCAAAGATCTTACGACATTAGGAAGCGTCTGAACAAAAATCAAACATCAAGATATAGATACAGTATTTCTGTGACAATAGTTTCACTATAGTAAATATGCCAATAGTTTCACTATAGTAAATATGCCACTGCTGTTACAGTCGCTGCAATAGTGCTGTTGCATACTCGTAGAACACTGTTCGCGCGTGTTCATACTGCTTGTTCTCCCTCCCCTACTCGGCTTTTTTTTAAAAAAAAATCCCGCGTCATTCTATTTTTTATTGTTGCATTTACAGCTAGCGAAGAGATGAATGCAGCTCTGCTCGGCTTTGTAGACTAGACTGGTTATGACGAACATGCGTCCTGTCATTAGCAGTCTGCTTACGAAAATGACAACAGAGCGCGTCCAATCTTGAACACTTTTTTTTTTTTCCATTTACGAAACACTGTATCAGTACCAGTACCAGTACAAGAAAAAGATTATAATATATGGTTGTTAGTACTACCACAAGGAGTATTTTGGAATGATGGAGCATTATCACTACGGTTAGCCCCTCAGCTTGCATTGAAGCATCTGCCGTCTTTTCTAAGCAAAGCTAAATATGAGTGTTCCCTAGTTAAGTTTCTTCCTTATCCAAAAAGAGAGACACTAATCCAAGCAAAAGGCATGTGTTTTTGATACTGCCTACCAGGAGAATACAAAAAGGTGAAAAAGAAAAGGAGGAAGAAGGGGAAGGGTTGGGGGACTGGAGTGGGTCGCAATGGTGATGGCAACGTAGGCATGCGCAGGGCGCAGCCGTGTCGGGTGTGCGTGAGAGGGAGCTTTTGGCGGTTTGCAGCGGCACGGCATGGAGACGGTGGTGAGCAGCGGCAGCGTGGATTGGAGTGGCAGGTGCTTGTTGGCGTTTCTCCCCTGCCTCCTCTCGCCTCTGCCCCCACCCCACCCCCACCATACCACACTCCTCGCCCTCTCTTTCTCTTTCTCTTTCTCTCGGCGTGATTAGATTAGAATCATTGGATAGCTTGCTTGCTCTCCTTCCTTCGGGGATGGTCTCGTGAGGAGCTGCTTCTCCTCGTGCCAGCCCCGTCGCAATCCGGCGGGTTCTTCCTCTTCTTCTTCTCTGCTGCCGCCGTCGCGGAATTGTGGTTGTGTTTTGTTGGTTCCTCTTCTTGGGCGAGTCGAATCTGTGCGGTTTGTGGGGATGCGGGTGTCGAGAGTGCAGATGTGGATGCGGTGGCGGTGGTGGGTGGGGGTGGTGGTTGCCGCCGTGATCAGCGTGATCCTACCGCCGTCCACCGCGACGCTCTCCCCGACCGGCATCAACTACGAAGGTACGCATCCTCCTCCTCTCTTTCTACCTTCCAAAATCCAAAGAAAACCGCCAAACTTTTCGATGATGTTCTTACTATATTTTATAATATCCACTCAATCAAATGATGGTCTTTTGGCGCAAGAAGATTTTGTGAAATTATTAAAAGATTTTGACAACCTCGGATTCGAAGTTCATGACTTCATGCAAAAAGATCCTTACTTTGGAGGAGAACAAGAAAATGTGGTTTCTGTGTTTGTGCTGCCTCATCATACACGCGGGGTTTTAGTTGTTTGTTGGTAAGATTTGGTGAAGCTGAGCCTGCCTGTGGCTGTACCACAGTGGTGGCGCTGATGGCCATCAAGACGGAGCTGCAGGACCCCTACAACGTCCTCGACAACTGGGACATCAACTCCGTCGACCCCTGCAGCTGGAGGATGGTCACCTGCTCCGCCGACGGCTACGTCTCTGCGCTGTACGTGCTATCCCTTTGTTCATGCCGAATTGCCGATTTCCTTCTGGTGCGAGCACCAGCAATGGGCTGCGTAGGTAGGGCTAATCTTGTCGCATGATCTGTGCTCGCAGAGGTCTGCCCAGCCAAAGCTTGTCTGGCAAATTATCGCCCGGCATCGGGAACCTCACCAGGCTGCAATCTGTGTAAGCTCATTGATCCGCTGTTGTTTACTTACCCATGGCCCGGGGCGGATCCACATGGGGCTTTGGGGTGCACACCGGTTCAATGTTGTTTTACCTTATCAAAATCCACAAATGCATAGTGTGCACCCTGCAGTTTAAGTTCGGTGACTTAAAACACATGCAATGATATGAATGGTGACCACGGTCAATTTTTGTTCTGGATCCACCACTGCCCATGGCATTTCAAATTGGAAGGTTGGGCAGCATGACAGCAATGGATCGTTCTAGACCATAGTTACCGAATTCGCGGCAACCACCGTCGAACCCCGAACCAGATCTGATTTGCGATGATTCGTGGTCTGATTTGCAGCAGGATAGCGAACCCAATCCAAGAGAGAAGGGAGAGGAGGATGGTGGAAGGGGAGGATGCCGGTACCCTTGTTGCCATCGGCACCGCCATGGCAGTTTGACTATGCCATCGCGGTCGCCGCTAAAGCGTGGTTGCCTTCACCGCTGTAGCACTGCATCGCCATCACGGTCGTTGTCTCCATCACGGTTGCTATCGCTGTCGCGGTCGTTGTTGAGGGAGCAGGAGCAGGGAGGCAACAGGATGGGGAGTAGCAGGGAACAAGGAGGCAGTGGGATGGGGAGTAGCAGGGAACAAGGAGGCGGTGGGATGGAGAGGAGCTGTGGCAATGGGATGGTGAGCTGAGTTGGGAGGCGTTAGGGTAGAGGGTGTGGGCGAGCTCTAGGCTGGTTGGGCTGGGTTGGCCCAACGCCCATGGCCTCATCCACTCTTTTTTATTTTATGTTATAGAGCTAGGATCTTCTGTGGCTATGCTCTGTGTTTGCAAGACCATGGATCCGTACATTTTGCTTATTATTTTACTATATATTGCCGTATTGCGGGTTCGCGAACCCCATCTACGATTCGCGAACCTGAGGTATACCCCTTAGCGAGCCATACTTCTATAAAGTGGCGTATCGCGAATCCAAATCCCGAACCTGGCGAATCACGAATCTGGTAACTATGCTCTCGACCCTAGACAAATGAAAGATTGAAAGTGTTCAACTTTGCTGTTCTTTGATAGGCTATTACAGAACAATGCAATTTCTGGTCCTATTCCTGGTAGCATAGGCAGGCTGGGGATGCTACAGACACTTGACATGTCAGACAATCAACTTACTGGGAGTATCCCAAGATCACTTGGCGATCTCAAGAACCTCAACTATCTGTAAGATTTATTTCCTTTGTTCTTGATCTCTTAGTCCTCTTGCTGTATACAGCAATTCACTTTTATTTTGTTTTTTGCTTCACTTGTTGCTACTAGGAAATTGAACAACAACAGCTTATCTGGAGTTCTACCTGATCCACTAGCCACCATTAATGGCCTTGCTCTTGTGTATGTTCTGTCGACCCTTTTTGTTATTCCTGTTTTCCTATTTGATTGGTGAATTGTAATAATCGGCTGTATTACAGAGATCTTTCATTCAACAATCTCAGCGGTCCATTGCCAAAGATTTCTGCAAGAACTTTCAAGTAATTCAGCTTATCCCCTTTCACCTTTGCTAGCATAATTGAGTTTCCCCCTGAACACTTTGTATTATTACTTGTTTGAACAGCATCGCTGGAAATCCAATGATCTGTGGTGTCAAGTCTGGAGATAATTGTTCTTCTGTGTCGCTGGACCCACTTTCTTATCCACCCGATGACCTAAAGAGTGAGTTTGTTGTTCATTGTTCAGCTTTGCGAAACATGCTACCATGGTAGAAAAATAGTAATTTTGTCTTGTGTGTGCTATTCATATCCGACTCCTTTTCCTCAGCTCAGCCACAGCAAGGCATGGCAAGAAGCCACCGTGTTGCTATAATCTGTGGATCAACTGCTGGTCCAGTAGCATTTGTCTGTATTGCTGTCTGTATGCTTCTTTGGTGGCGACATAGGCGTAATCAACAGATCTTTTTTGATGTAAATGGTAATATTCTTTTTTATTCTGTGCTTATGCAATCATACTAGCACTACCTAGATTTTGATTGCAACAAATTGATGTCTTCATTGTCGCAGTAGTTGAACAATCTATCATTTCTTGATATTTGAGCTGTATTTTTTTTCTAAGTGTTCATTTTGATAGTAAATTAACTTGGACACAGATATACAACAATGCTGTATAAATTTGGTTGGTTCCTTTGACCTTTGGACAAGTTGAATGCACTAATGGAATTCTAGCATATTTTCCCCATAACAATGACATTTTCTGACACATAATTGAGCATTGCTGATTGCTCCAATGTTCAGTGATGTGATATCTGTAATGAGCTATAAATTCTCTTGATAATTGGAACGTAAAAAAGAGGTACCCTGTAATCCATTTTGTGGGCCAGTACCATTGACATGTATTCAGTATTTCATTCTTGTATAGCTTCTACTGGTACCATATGTGATTAATTTGTCTCACTTCATAGAAATAGTTACAATTTAAACTTCATTTAACATTTAGGTATAAAGCTTTATATAGTCCTGACTCCAGTGACTTAAAGCTCTATAAATTTCCAAAAACTGGTGGGTTTGTTTTACGCTATGTGTATGCCATGCATGTCATGGTTCATTTATTGTTTGCTTTCGGTTTTTGCTGAGTCCGTAGGAACAATGCATTCATAAAAGTTGCACACTAATGCGTCATAGTTGTTAGCATAGGACTATTTTGTATTTCCTTATTTGCATATGGCACCCCCCTTGTACTTCCTGTATATATAGTCCATTGGGCCCGCTTGAATATACACACAATATTCATAACATGGTATTAGAGCTAGGACACTAACCTAGCTTCTTCCGTTGCCATCCCGCCGCCGACGTAAATCGCCGCGAACCGCCTCGTCGTCGCCGCCGGGTCCGCCGATCGCGTCGCCGCAAGCCGCCACCGCTGCCGCCGACTCCTCGTTGTCCGACGCCACCGTCGCTCATCCGGTTGTTGTCTGCGCTGGCCGCCGGCCGTCGTCTGCGCCCGCTTATCATTGCATGCTTGCGATCGCTCGGCCGCTGTTCGCGCCGTCGTCGCTCGCCCGCTTTGTCGTCGCTCGACGCCGTAAATCTAACTCGCTGTCGCCCATCTCGGTCGTCGTCTGCGCGCTCCGATCGGTCCCGCCGCTGCTGCGCCGCCGCGTCCTTCAAGCTTGCCTGAGCTACCCGTCGCCGGGCCGTTGGCGTCCTCGATGCCGCCACGCCGCTTACACTCGCTCCGTTCCGATTGGATCGGAGCTGCGCCGTGAGGTTATAGAAACCGTATCGGGTTCTATACTCTCCCGTGAGATTTTCTATATAAAAAAATAGTACGTCGATCTAACTGTCGCGTCGTCCAGCGCCGCCTGTTAGACTTCTTGTCTTGGTCACCGCGCTGCCTACCAATGGATTCTGTTCCATCAGCTGCGATCCCATTCTCGGGAACAAACCTCCATGGGACACACTACAGGTTGTGGTCTTCACTCATGGAGATCACGCTCGATGGTCTCCGCCTCTGGGGACATGTTACTAGTGCTCGACCTTATCCACCACCATCGGTTCAGCCTTCTCTTAGACAACCTACTTCTGCACTTCCTGCAAAAGATGAGGCCGCCAAGGAGGCAGAGGCTGCTGATGAGGCCTTTCAGTATGCCATAGATGCTTTTGAGCGCTGGTGTACTGATGAGGTCCATGTTCGCGCCATCCTGGTGGTCAGCGTTGACGACTCCATCTAGCCAGACATTGTTGGTTTGCGTTCTACTCGTCAGATCTGGGAGTACTTGCACGAGCGATACCAACAGAGCAGTGATGCTCAGTTCTTTTCGCTTCAGCGTGAGTTGGAGATGCTTCGTCAGGAGGACTCCTCCGTCGACGACTTCTTTCGAGCCTTAACCAGTCTCTGGCGCCAGCTGGACGAGCTGGCTTCTCCGCTCTGCCAGGAGTGTCATAAGGTGCAGAAGGCGGATCGTGATCGCCTTCGCCTTTATGACTTCGTCTGCCATCTATGCCTAGAGTTTGAGTATGTCAGGGCTCAACACCACGACTGACAGTCGCCGAGGCTCTTTCGACGCTTCGTGCTGAGGAGCTTCACCGCGGGTTAGTAGCACAGTTTGTTCCGGCTGTACTTACTAGCCCTTCTTTTTCGACTACACCGACGGTTTCTGTTTCGACTACAGTCCTCCTCAGGTGGCTGTTTCCGCTCCTGTTTTTGCACCAACTGAGATTCAGTGCAATTATTTTAAGAACTTCGGGCATGACTACCAACGTTGTGCGGTGCGAAAAAAGCAGAACAAGACGCATGGATGATCCAAGGGGGCGCAGGGAGGCCCTTCCTCGACGGGAGGACAGACCAGCACGTCAGGATCTTCTCAGCGAGGTGACTCTGTTCAGCAATTCTGCCAGGCCCTACTTCAGCAGCTCTCTCACAGCTCATCAGGTTCTGCCAGTCTAGCTCAAACGTCTCCTCTAGGTACTTCTTGGGTTCTGAATTCTGGTGGCTCTTTCCACATGACACTGAACTCCACATCTCTCAGTTCAGTAGGACCTGCTTTTCCTATCTCTGTTCAGACAGCTGACGGTACTTCTTTGTCCGTCAGTTGCTAGGGCACTCTTTTGTCCAGACTCTTTTGTTCCATGTAGCTTTTTTTTATACCATGCAGCTTCTCTCGGTGGGCCAGCTCACCGATATTGGCTGTAGGGTTGGTTTTGACTATCACACCTGTTTCATCCAGAGATCGGGAGGGGCTGAGGGGGAGATCGGGTCGCCAGAGATCGGGAGGGGGAGGGGGAGGGGGCGTGGGGAGAACGGGGAACTCGGGCAGAGGAGTGGATATATAGATAGGCCGATCTACTAGTGTACATCCGGAGCCAAAACTTTGATGGACCTATTCCTTTTTAATCCATTCTCCCGGTATTTGAACAGAACTGTGTTAACTACGTTCTTGTAATACAGAAGCACAAAAAATGGCAAGTGCAAGTATTGTATCCTCTGAGGCCGTGTGTGATCCAAAGACCGATCCAGGAAGGAAGGCTAAGTCTAATGATTCGAGATGGAAGTATGTCTTTTGGTCAGTTATTGGCAACCGAGATTTGGTCCAATGTTCGCTTTGTGACCGGAATGTATCGGGAGGAATCAAAAGGTTTAAGGAGCATCTTGCGGGTGGGTTTGGAGATGTTCAAAAATGTGTCAAGACTACAGCAACAATCATGAAAGAGATGCGAGAGGCTTTGTGGAAGTACAAGAAGGGCAGACCACTCTTCCTAGATTGTGATGATGGAGAAGATGAAGATGTGAGTGTGACAACAACCGACAAGGAGTCCCAAGCCTCTGTTGTGCAACCAAGTTTTGGGACAGCTGACATGTGAGTGTGACAACAATCGAAGATGATGATAGAGAGAACATGGATGCCACTACTAATTTAGATGAGTTCGAGATGGATGACTTTTGAGAGATGAGAGAGTTGGACATGTTATTGTTGTGGATTTATGTTATGTCATTAGACTGTAAGCTTGTAGACTTATTTTATTGTCGTGGACTTACGTTGATTATGTCGTGCTTGTTATGTTGTTCATGATTCATGTCATATGAATAGTACCAGTCGACTAGTCAACGACTAGTCGATCACTAGGAGGGTAGTGTCGACTTGCCGACTTAATAACCTTGCTTCCATCTGTACTTTTCATTGTGATTCTGTTGGCGAGTACTGTTCTAGTGCTTTTAAATAGTTTCTTTCTGAGCAGGACACTCTTTACCAGTCTTCTTATCCTGGTGCCCATGCTCACAATGGGGTTGCTGAGTGCAAAAATCGTCATCTTATTGAGCCTGCCTGCACTCTTCTCCTTGTCTCTCACATTCCACCACAGTTCTGGGCTGAGGTTGCTTCTACGGCTGCATACCTCATCAATATGCAGCCTTCCACTGCTCTTAAGGGTGTCAGCCCTATAGAGTGTCTCTACTCTTGAGCCCACAGTACACTCACCTTCGTGTTTTTGGTTGTACTTGTTTTGTTCTACTGCAACCTCGTGAGCGCATTAAACTATCAGCCCAGTCAGTTGAGTGTGCGTTTCTTTGTTATAGTTCTGAGCATAAGGGTTATCACTGCTGGGATCATTATGCTCGACGGATTAGGATTTCACGAGACATTATCTTTGACGAATCTCGACCTTTCTTCTATCGAGATTTCCTTCTCCTATTTCCACCGTTGAGTCGATTTCATGGTTGTCTCTCTCTGACTTTGCACCAATTTCTCCACTATCACAGTGTTCCCTTGGTCAGTCTCCGGTGGTTCCTTTTGTACCTTTGTCTCCGGTGTTGCCTCCTGCAGTACCGTCTCTTGTTCCTACAGACACTATCATCTCGTTTCTCTGGTATTTATTACTTTAGGCGTCCTCGTCCTTCATTAGTCTCCTCTCATGGTATCTTACCGGCATCCACATCTAATCCTCCTGATGATGCTCCTCGTTATGTCATTCGTGACCTGACATCCCTTCGACCTCCTGATCGTCTTGGATTTGCTCCGATAGCTCATGTTCTTTCTGTCACTGAGCCTAGTTCTTATCGTGAGGCTGCTCCTCATGCTGAGTGGCAGCTCGCTATGGCAGAGGAGCTTGATGCTCTTCGACGTACGGAGACCTGGGATATTGTACCGACATCTGTGCATGCTCGTCCGATCACGTGCAAATGAGTGTACAAGATTAAGACCCGATGGTACTATCAAGCGCTACAAGTCACACAAGCTGCCGAAGACCACTTTACTAGGTGATCATAAGTACATGGCTTAAATGAGCCATTGACCTTTGGGCCATGCCTCAAGATGCTGTCTTACTTTCTTTGTCCTGAAAGGAACTTAAAAGATACGGTCATGCATTTGCTTTTACAAGCTGGGATGTTCGTACTCTTGAAGAGTAGTGTAAATTTCTTCGTAGAGTTTCTTCTGTTGTTTTTACATATGGGTTGAAAGAGGCCTTTATTCCCCTACATTGGGCAAAAAGATTGAATCTACGACATCATAGCTTGGTGGTCTTTATTAGGAAAACCTTTGGTGCAGTTCATAATCATGATGCACCAGTTACTTTTTTTCATTGATGTGCCTTGCAACAAACATGAGATGTCTTCTTTGACTCCTAGGACTTGCTCTGATCTGCATGCTTTCCTGTCTTGCATGTTATGCTCTTTTAATTTCCAGTACTATGGTACCTTATACCTGCTCTTGCCTACAGATCAATATGACCCAGAAGTGTGTTTGGGTCATCTGAAGCGGTATACCTTCAAGGAGCTTCGAGCAGCTACCAATAATTTCAACTCAAAGAACATTTTAGGTGAAGGTGGGTACGGAATAGTATACAAGGGTTTTTTACGTGATGGGGCAGTTGTTGCTGTTAAAAGATTGAAGGACTATAATGCTGTTGGTGGGGAAGTTCAATTCCAAACTGAAGTCGAAGTCATAAGCTTGGCTGTTCATCGGAATCTCCTTCGGCTTATTGGATTCTGCACTACAGAGAATGGGAGATTGCTTGTTTATCCTTATATGCCAAATGGAAGTGTTGCTTCTCAACTGCGGGGTCAGTCTTTTTTCATGCTCATAACTTTCATGTGTACACAGTGTATATCTGTGGCACATACTGTCGGTCCCATTTTCTTTAAAATACACAAGTTGAAGAAAAAGATAGGCAAGTTTGTCACAAAGGGAGAAAAATGAATCTCAAATTTTGCTCATAATTTTTGTAGATGTAAAATTCTCCCATGCATCTGACATAACTGTCAAGCAAATTTCCCACTAATGTTCTAGACCTTCAATAGTTTATGTTTTCTGTGCTGGCTTTCCAATGTTTGCTTAAAAAGTTGCTATTAATGCACAGAGTTATGAAATCATTTCCATTACGTGTTCACATTCACTAGTCATCCATTTAATTTTGCCTTGCCCTGGCCATATTTTAGGCGTATTTCAAATAGCCAGTCTAGCATGGATCCATGTTGGTGTATTGCAGTATCCACTCAGCACAGACTGTCATCGAATGCTCAACTTAAAATCAACATAAATACAGCTGAAGCTCGGTAGTGTTGAAGACAAGAAGAGAACCTGAGCATATTCACTTACAGCATGTCATGTAGTTGTCTAGCTTGTTCTAATGTGAAAAATTAGATGTGGCCTCTGCTACTACAATCTACAAACGTCGTATTAGTCTGATACACACTATCTTGTAATCACTTGTGGTCTTGACCCAGCCAGACCTACCTTTTGACCACATCATCCCATGCTAGCTTCACCCTTCTGTTATGCCATGAAACTACGCTTGGCCACGGTGACTGTCCTTTTTTTGCAAGTATACTGCTTGCGCTGGTATTAGTTAGTTTTGTTGGTTAACGTAAATCCTACTCCTGCTCCCCTTATTGACTTAAGCAATTTGCACTGCACCATATTTTGGAATGTGAACTGAGCCCATCCACGATATCACATGTCTATCTTTACCACTGATGACATATACTAGTCAATAATAACAGACATCTTATGAGCATTATCTGAGTATATTATTCAGTTTGCATGCAAAATAACATTCTCCTTTTGGTATCACAAGGCACCTAAAATTGCTTTCATTTTTTGGTCAGAACTTGTAAATGGCAGGCCAGCATTAGATTGGTCAAGGAGAAAAAGGATAGCACTGGGCACAGCACGAGGGCTGCTTTATTTGCATGAACAGTGTGACCCAAAGATAATCCATCGTGATGTAAAAGCCTCCAATGTGCTTCTTGATGAATACTTTGAAGCAATTGTGGGAGATTTTGGTTTGGCAAAGCTTTTGGATCACAGGGAGTCCCATGTTACAACTGCAGTGCGTGGGACTGTAGGACACATAGCTCCAGAGTACTTGTCAACCGGCCAGTCATCCGAGAAAACAGATGTTTTTGGGTTTGGAGTCTTGTTAGTTGAGTTGATCACTGGTCAGAAGGCATTGGATTTTGGAAGACTGGCAGATCAGAAGGGTGGAGTGCTTGATTGGGTAAGTAAACAATCTTGTGTTTTCTGTGTGCAAATTCACTTTTTTTTAATACAGGGTTGAATTCACTTATTTTACATTATATGGAAAGACTGCTCTCTCCTTTGCATCGGAGCTTGTCAGGATCTGCCCTTCAGTTTAGTCCTTTCAGAACTTTTTGACGAGTCTGTATGTCACTCTTAGGTTCCTTTTGCCTTTTTATCTTGAGTGCATTTAATGATAAGATTTGATGTGTAAGATAACTAAGCTTATTTTCGTAGCAAAGCAGACAAGTTGGAAAATGCTTGGAAAAAAACAAAGGCAAATATACACTAGAATGATCTCACCGTTCTGCATGTCATTGAGAGTGTCATTTACTAAAGAGTATTAAATTAACCCCTGAAGAAAGAAATATTCACTATCGTGATGTCTTCCTTGAGTCTTTTTTAATGGTTAGAAGAAGGCATTGAAAAATAACTGAGATAGCAATTCTCGTGGCTTCTTTCGGGAAAAGAATATAATCCCTTGTAAGCTCGATAGTATCCATCTACATTTATTTATGTTAGCATCCACCATCTGTTATAATCTGCAGTTCAAATCACTTCAGATCTCAAACCTTGCCCAAAAAAAAAAATTTGAAGGGGTATTATTTATTCTTAGTTCTTTGTGTTGCCATTAACAGCATTTCTGATACTAGAATCTGGTTCCAGGTAAAGAAACTTCATCAAGAAAAGCAGCTGAGCATGATGGTGGATAAAGACCTAGGTAGCAACTATGACAGGGTCGAGCTGGAGGAAATGGTTCAGGTGACTCTGCTGTGCACACAGTACTACCCATCTCATCGCCCCAGAATGTCCGAGGTAATCAGGATGCTGGAAGGGGATGGGCTCGCAGAGAAATGGGAGGCATCGCAAAATGTGAACACACCGAAGTCCGTCTCGACGGAGCTTCTGCCTCCAAAATTCATGGATTTCGCTGCTGACGAATCCTCGCTTGGCCTGGAAGCCATGGAGCTCTCTGGGCCAAGGTGATCGGTGATCATATATTCACATAGATGTTTGTTGTATGTGGCTGTGTTACATTTGGTTAGCTCTGGAGCCGTGGCAAGGGAAGGTGAAAATTTCCCATTCGAGTAGGTTATGTATGATGATATTGTCCATAGCTGCGGTGGCATTCATTTGTACATACAGTAAGTATTGTGTGAGCTGAGCCCATCCTTGTTGCGCATCTACAGGTGGCAAAGAGAGATGAGATGAATGAGTAAATAGAGAAAGAAAATTTTCCAGTGGACTCTTTGCCCCCTCGCTTGCTTGTCCCTTTTCCTGCACATTATGCCTGCAAATCCTACGCGATTATGCGGTTTGATGTTTAATTGATCTGTTGATGTCTGCATTTGTTTCACATTACCAGCTGCTGAGAACACGAGGTACTCTCCAGTCTGTATCTGCATCAGCAGCAGGTAGATCATGTTACAGTATATTGTAACCAAGCCTATACGTGTGTGCTGTCTACTGTGCACATTGCTACTGGCAACTTACGACTAATTAGTGATTCTTCTTTTCTCGTCTTTCGACCAAACCTTCTACAGACTGCGGCAAACCGTAGTTGTATCACAGGCCGCACTCGCCGGGCCGAGGAGGTTGAAGCAGCTTGAACCTCTCAGCGCAAACCTCGCAAGGCTAAGGTACCTTCTATTATGACACTAATCTTTCGCAGCTTGGTGCCACTCTAGTTTTATTAAACAACCGGAAAGGAGAACCGAAGGATTTTATGTCTTTTATGAAGGACGATCCGATCAAGACAACTCGCAATCGAGGGCGTTCTCGCTCGGAATGGTCGAGACACCTCTCGCCCATCCGTAAGATCAGAAACCGTAGCTGTGGCCTGGTCAAGGTGGTGACCACCGCACCGCCTGGGAAGGAAATCAGAGGAGGTTCCTTCCCCTACCCAAAGAGAAATCACAGAACTGTATGAGAAAATTTCAACTTCGTTGACTTTTGGCCCGCCTCCGCCGAGGGTCTTCGCATACAAATCTCGTGGACCGAGCTCCCAAAGATATTCTGGAGAATACTTTTGACAACGAGCGCCGAGAAGGTGTGGTGGGACAAAGTCGCGAGGATAGATAAGCCCGTATGAATGTAAGTATCTTCGGCAAGGTTGTCGGTGAGTATCATCGACAACTTTTAACAAGAGAAGGAACTACTCCTCACAGAGGCGAGAGGTGGTAAGTCACTTATCATTCATAGTTGTTTTTGACTTAAATACTGTAAAAAGTTTCACGAAATAGTCATGGAAGAAACTCATGATTTAAGCATCACGAAAAGAACTTACGACTATTTACTTCACCAAAGTGGTGGTCCTTACAACCATATCTTAGTCGCAGAAAAACACGACTAGGTCAAGGGTTGTAGAAGTACTCACAACCATTCACCGATGTTTATCTTCGCCTCGCTTTGTAGGTTAAACAAGGATACGAAGACCTTAATGACTCACCTTGTCGAGAAGGCTAAGGAATGAAGTATTAGTTCTCTGATAGACTTCGAGTGCTCTCAGATCTAAAAGATTGCAAAAAATAAACAGTAAGTTCTGAACTTAAGACTGCTTTTGATCTTTAACCTTTACTCGACCCTCCTTTCTTCTCCAGATAAAGAAAAAGAGATGCGGAAGCTCCAGACCGAAGTTCAAGAAAAATCTTTGGTTATTCAGGAGTTTTCCCGCATTACCTCGAATAAGGATCAAGAACTCGAGGGTTTTAGAACTCGATTAATGTAAGTAAATCTTTACCGCTATTCTTTTTGAGTATTTTCCTTTTCTAATGCCAATTTCTTGTTCGTAAATTGTCGCCCAATTGAGAAGCCTCGAGGCTGAAATCCAAGCAAAGACCTTAATCTGCAATGAGTCCGTCCGCATTGCTAAGATGAATGCAGAGGACATCAGAGCATGGGAGCAAAAGCATGCTGAAACTATTGCTTCCCATCGAGAAGAGGTCAAGAAATTGGATTCTCAATTAGTAGGTAAGAAAAGCTTTTACCTATAATTATCTTTGTGTTATCTTCCTCTAGAAGTATATCTTTGTTTGACCGATATTATTCTTTTCAGAACAAGTGGTCGAAACAAGAAGCTTCATGAGGCTTCGACTTGTACCCAACAGAGATGGAGTCGATGAAGACTAGTCTTCAAGGCAACATCACTCTCCGAACAATGTGCTTAATGAGCTACATTCGAGGGAAAACCCTCGAGAAGATACCATAGTCGCCACACAAGTACCATTGGGGAACAAGTCGGAAAATTGCAAGAAATGGTGACCACTCAAGACTAATCTGTCAATCAATAAGGGAAGCAATGAAGCCGCAGTAAGTTACGCTTTGGCTAAACTTAAAGCTCAAGACCCCGCTTTAATGTTAAACCAATTGAAGCCGACTTCGATCGTCTCGAGGCAAGTCGTCTGATTGAGGAAATGCAATGGCATAAAAAGGTGGCGGAGGAAATGCACTAGGCTCTCCTTCGTAGTAATCTTGTAACTACCTTGTAAGGCGCATAATTTTGTTAATGAGTAATATATGATCCGCTTCATTTCACGAAAATCATCTTGTCGAGTAGTTAGTAACTCAAAAGATAATAAACGAACGAAAGACTAAGAATTGAAGTCAAATTAATAACTTTATCCTAGCCCTCGACTATTTGCTTAGATTGTTTAGACAATCTAAATAAATAGTGTTTAAAATGGGGTTTCAAAACAAAGAGAGGTTTATTTAACTTATAGCTTTTGTTACGCTGTTGTTAAGCACCGGTCTAAAAGAGTAGAAACGACTTGACACTAGGAAGTTCCTTCTAGTGGCGTGACCACGTCGAGAGAGGAAAGACTTCGACTAGGTGATGTTCCCATCTCCGACTAGTTTAATCAAACCAAGAACAAAGAACTTGAGTTAAACAAACGCCTTAGAGTACTTTAGTCATTCGTTCGTCCTTTTTGGTGGACTTCGATAAGTCTTTTCCAAAGAGAAAAGTAGGAGACTGAGCGACACTAGGAAGTTTCCTTCTAGTGGCAGTGACCACATGCAGAGAGGAAAGACTTCGACTAGGTGTGTCTCTTCCTTCACCAGCTTAAAACAAATCGAGTACACCAAATGTGGTCGAACAAATGTAAGAAAGTGCACTCTACTTAGAATATTTTTTGAATTTATCTGAAAAAATAGACTAAGATTGAGAGAGTTGGCTTTGATAACATTACGACTAGATAAAACCCGAGCTCTTTGTATTGGCGTAAAAGTGAGTAACGAGTCGATGCTAGGAAATTCCTTCTAGCGGGCGTAACCACATGCAGAGAGGAGAAGTTTCACCAGATGACGTTTCTCGCCGCCAAGGTAAAGAAACTCGTGTTTTCATATCATAGTCGAAAGATTAAAAAGCACTACTCAAAAATTAAGGCAAAAGAGGTAGAAAGAACCGGACTTTTATTGCTCGAGAAACGGTCACACATAGAATTTATGAATCGGGTCGATGTTCCAAGAGTTTGAGAGAACTCCGTCCATCTTCCATTGCTAGTCGTCAGACCTAATTTCGCCGAAGTTATTCGACCATCGTAAGGACCTTCCCATTTAGGGAAAGTTTATTCCGATTAGACTTGGATTGGCGAGCCTCAATACTAAGTCACCTACTGACAGGCCGCGAGGTTGACCTACGATTATAGTATCGCGCAGGCTTGTTGGTAGACCGCGAACGGATTAAGGCTAGGTTTCTCCTCTCTCGAGTAGGTTAATGTCATCCGCCGGTTGTTCTCGGTCCGAGTTGTTGAAGGTTTCAACTCGTGTCGACCGCAATTTTAGCTCCGAGGAAGCATGGCTTCGCCCAAAAACTAGAAAAATGGTGTTTCTCCCGTTGTTCGACCGTGGTCGCATTTAACCGCCCATAATATGGAGGGTAATTTTGTACCCAAGCCCCGAGCGCTAACAAGTCGGGTCAAGACTCGAGTTTTAATTCTCGCATTATTTGGCCGCTTGCACGCTCGACCGCCCCATTGCTTTGGGGATGTGCAATGTAAGCATAGCATAGCTTGGTACTCAACTCGTCGCAAAATTCTCAAATTTTGCACTTGCGTAATTGTTTATTATTGTCCGTAATTATCCGACTTTAACTCCAAATCGACTAATTACGCTTCTCATCATGAACCTTTTGTCGCCTGCTGTTATCCTGAAGCATGTGTTCACTTCGATCCATTTTGTGAACGTGTCAATAGCCACAAAAGGAATTCAAACCTCCCGGAGCTTTGGGAAACGGTCCTAGGATATCAAGCCCCGTGTCGCAAAAAGGCCAAGAAAGAGGTATTGTTTGTAATGCTTGAGCCGGTTGGTGTATCTGTCTACCATGGAATTGGCATCGACACACTTTTTAACCACCTCCATAGCATCGATGTGGTCAGAGGCCAAGAAAACCTTGTCGAAAGGCTTTACCAACCAATGTTACGTAGAGGAGGCATGCGCCCCACGATGCCACTCGTATATCGTGAAGGAGTGTTATTCCTTCGCTTTATGGAATGCATCGCATGAGTATTCCTTGGGTTCCTCGCTTATAGAGGACTCCTTCAACCAAAGTATACATTTTGGCTTTTGATAATCGATCCGCCTCAAGATCATCTTCTGCACGGAACCCTTGTAAAGATACTGAGATGGGAGTCATCCGTATCCTCGTAATCTAATGAGGCCATCTCAAGAGGAGGTGTTTCGATTCTTCACCTGAGACGGTTTTGGAGTTGCTCCAAGAAAACTCCTTTGGTATCGTGGATCGGGAAGAAGCCATCCGAGCAAGTTGGTCCGCGAGGAAATTATCCTTTCGAGGGATAAATTGTACCTCAAAACCTAAAAATGTTTTTCTAGCTTACGCATTTCGATAAGTACCGAGCCATTGTTGAGTTAGAGCACCGTACTCTTTCCGATTTGATTCACGACTAGTTGAGAGTCTCCTCTCACGAGTAGTCGATTTAATTGAGAGTGCTTTGCACTCGTATGCCGCCTAGCAAACCTTCGTGATCTGCCACATTGTTAGTAGCCCGAAAGTTTAATTGTATGGCATACTTTAAGGTTTCTCCTAGAGAGATACCAGACTACCTCAACTCTCGAGCCACTTAAAGTAAGTGACCCGTCAGTACATCATCCACCGGTCGTGGAATCGTGATCGGGATCCCGAATGTTCAGATTTGTCCATTCGCGACAAAGTCCGCCAAGATCCGGATTTTATGGCCGTCGACACGAAATGGAGGTCGAACTCCCAAGTTCGATCGACCATTTTGCCATGCGCCCCATTGCTTCCTTATTATGGAGGATTGCTCCTAAAGGAAACTCGATTTCAAGACGACACTATTTTGTGCGCTCAAAATAATGCCGCAGCTTCTCAAGACATGAGGAGGGCATAGAAGTTTTTGGACTCGAGGTAACGCCCCTTAGGCCCGTGTAAAACTCACGACGAGTAAACCTCCGGTCGTTGTACGCTTTCACGCTCTACGACTAGTATCGCTTGCCGCCTGCGTGGCGTGGCCTAGGTATGGACTCTTTGCCCCCTCGCTTGCTTGTCCCTTTTCCTGCACATTATGCCTGCAAATCCTACGCGATTATGCGGTTTGATGTTTAATTGATCTGTTGATGTCTGCATTTGTTTCACATTACCAGCTGCTGAGAACACGAGGTACTCTCCAGTCTGTATCTGCATCAGCAGCAGGTAGATCATGTTACAGTATATTGTAACCAAGCCTATACGTGTGTGCTGTCTACTGTGCACATTGCTACTGGCAATGTATAGATGTGTACTGTAAGGGGACTACGAATTGTCAGCATTGCTCCTGGCCATCCCAACATGTCCGTACCCGCGACTCGACTCTGGAGAGCAGCAGCCATCAGTTGCAAAGGCGGGCACCCTGCTGCTACACGGAGAAGCTTTTGTGGCAAAGGAGAAAGAGAGAAAGAAAGGTTGGTGGATTGAGTGCGATGGAACTGATCGATCTTGGGTTGATTCAAGTGTGGATACTCTCACTCATGCGTCCTTTGTTGGCTTGTTGCTACCGCTGGATACTAGCAGATCGATCATCTCGCATCCCATCAACTGTGTACCGCGACTGTGCACTACATCGCCCCCAACAAACCGAAGCCTTTCTTTTCTTCGCTCCCGCAAAGGCAATGGCAATGGCAATGGCAGTGGCAGCCAGACGGTCGGTTTGCAATCATCGGAGTGCAAGCATGTACTGTAAGTTCCAACATTTTGGGCTAAGACCCGTTTATAACCGCGGGGATCGTGTGAAATTCCCGTAAAATTCCAAACGAGTCCTGGACTCGTTGATTGATTTCCGGTTAAAAGAGTCGGGAGAAAGCTCATGCGACCTCTCTCCGACGGGCATTGTCTCGCCTTTGGTTAGAGATGGCAAGGTTCATGGAGATGTCCATCAGAAATGACAAAGTCCTACGTGCACGTCGCGCCGCGGAGCGGCACAGTTCACATACGAAGCCTTGCGATCGCAGCCTGCCTGCCGCCCAGTGCCGGTCAAGCGGCAGCATCATAGCGTCGTGGGCTCGGCAACGGCAACGGCAACGGCACGGCACGGCGCGCGCGCGGCGCAGTTTCTGCGTGGAAACAAACGAAGCGAGCTAGCAGGCGACTCCATCACTCATTGCGCCTTTAGTTTGTCCGCCTCCCACGTCAAATCAAATCACCCGTTCTCCCTCTGGCCTCGCCTTCCTCTGTTCGCCCTCGCCTGCCTCGCCCCCATCCATCATTGCCGATTATTACACACCACGCACCACGATAGCTCGAGTTTTCCCACACCCTTTTTTAACCTCATTCTAAAATAAAAAAAAATAGTAAAACTAGCCCGGCAAACATAATGTTAAAAATAACCTATCCACCGTGCAAAATCACGGCGAAAGACGATGTACTGTGAACTGAGCCACCTGCCGCTAACCGGGAGACAATATACCACGAATTAGGACCGCGACAAGTCGTCTGTCGCGAACACAATCTTGTCACCGCAGGACCTGAAATGCTTTGGGAGCATATTAGATGACACATGTCGCCCGTCTATTCATTCGTAGTACTATTTTTTTTTCTATTTGATTCGCTATTTCCCACCAAAATAGACTAAAAAAAAACATGCAGATGCCTAAGACACATCGAGCGACGCCATTCTACCACTAGCTGTTCATTCGTCTACTGCTACCGCCTCTGTCTCTCTCCCCCGTGATAGGCAGCCTGCCGTTATCCCCTCGCCTGTAGTGCTTTGTCTTGTCCTCCCTTCCTTCCAGGAAGCGACCAATCCAGGGCAGGCATGAACGCCAAGTGCCTCAAAATTCTCGTGCTTCTGTCGCTCATCCCACTGGCACTGAGAGCCACCTCGCTGCTCGGCCATGTCATGCCGTCACCGTCCGAGCCCGAGCGATCAACGAGGAGCAGCAGCCGTGGCAGTATCAGCTTGACGAGCGTTTCGGCTTTGGCGCACAGGGGGCATTACCAGAGGCACCGGAGGAGGATGGAGAGTGCTCTGGCCGCCTTCGGCACGACGAGATTCCGGCGCGGCGGCGGCGACGACGACGAAGAGAAGAGGCTGGCGCCGACGGGGTCCAACCCGCTGCACAACCTGCGATGATGGCGCTGGCGATGCTGCTGAGCCCTTGGGGATTCATGAGTTTTGGAGGTCATCGATCGATATACGACGATGCATTGCTTCTGGGGGTACGGTAACATGTCTCTTCTCTGCTCTGCTCCGAACCCTTAATTGATTTCTTGATATGATGATGTGTTGCGCGCGATATATATACATACGTGTTCTTGACGTTCCATGCACATACAAGATTCAAGATTGCAAGCTGAATTGTTTGTCCCGTACGTATCATAATCAAGAAACTTATGCATCACAGCATGAGATGTGTGCATCTTCTTCATGGGGTAACATGGCGTTTCCTAAAGCTTTGCTTGTCCAAGGAAACTGTGGTGTGTGGTTTTCAACTCGGAGTGCTTCAATTAGTAGTAAAGCTTGTATACTGAGTTGACCACAAGTTACCAACCTTTTTCTTTCTGGAGAAGTGCACTTAGGCTTTCAATAGCCAGAATTTTGCCAGAAGACATCCTGATCCTGGTGTTTGCCAGCAGGTTTGAGCCAACCAATTGAATCTTATCACAAACCTGTGGAAAACTAAATCTATCTTCTTTTCTTACAAAAATTAAGTGCCCGTTTATCACAGCCACAGGCTTGGGTGTTAACAGTAGAGTTGGGTACTCAGTTTTATTATAGCACAGGGAGACGTCAAATAGATGAATTCAACCTGTACAATTGTGCAGTTAACTTTTCTCAGAATAACGGAAAAATCCACAGATACAATAAGAGGTATGGCACGCCAGTACGGCACTCTGCAGCTTTCCCAAAACTAATACCATTAACTTTGTTTTTCTTCAACTCATTTTAAAAAAAGAGAGAGAGAATGATACCAATGAGGAAATAAGGAAGAACACATCCCTGATATTCTCCAAACCCAGGCTTTGGTGCAATCATGGTGTCGTCGAATTAGCCCACCACTACATCCCGGCATGCCGAAAGCGACTGTCAGCAACCCAAATCGCTGCAACTAAAGACAAACACCGCAGTACAACACCAATTACACTTGCAACAAGATCCAAAGCGCCAACCTGGAACTCAGCAACCTGGTTTTCTTTGTTTATTTCCTCTGAAAACAAGATCAGACATATCATAAAAATGTCACTATCTGATAGCAACTTTTAACAGGTAGTAGGAGTACATCGGACAGTTAACGTTTCACAGTGACATAACGAACAGAGCTAGCTAACGAAGCAAACCGAACCACTGCTGAGAGTACGCGAGACCTTGTAATGCCGACAGGGTCGAACAGTACAACACTGAAAAAAAAGTAACGCAGAATGGCACGCGTGATGCATGATTATTAGCTGCTTACGAGCTAGTAGTAATGAAGTGTACTGTTAGTGCTCGGTTCCGGCCGTCGGTGGCTCGTCGACGACGACGCTGATCTTGCCCTGGTCGAGCAGGCTGTAGAACTCGCGGGTGCGGCGCTGGTTGCTCCAGTGGTGAAGCTTCCACAGGTAACCAGCGAAGATCCCCAGGCTCATGCCGTACACGATCTCCCTCACCACGCTCGGCGGCCGCCTCCCCGTGGCCTTCGCGGCGTGCAGTCTACGACACAGCTTGCTCCGTTCCTGGTAGCATGCATGAACAAAGTACACAAAACTTAGTTTTTCGCCATGCTCACAGCCCAGAGCGCAACCTGCTTAACAAAAAAAAATGTCAGAAACATAGACTGCATGGCCAGGATGGCTTGTTTGATTACCCGTCTGAGGTGCAAGATGGGATGAGAAAGGATCAGGTGCCGATGAGATGTGAGTTCAATCCGGCACTCCCAAGGGCGAAGAAACTGTAATCAGCATGCGGGCATGCAGTGGGGCGCCGTGTCAACTGAGACGGCGAGCGCGCGGCAGGCTCGCGCCACGCGTGCCGGCTACATTCCAAGTGGCGGTGTCGCGGCAGCGGGCGGCTGACCACGCACGTGATAGACGGTTTACGTGGTGCGCTGTAACATCCATTTTCAGAAGACGAATAGTAATATCAGAAATTAGTTTTTGATTTCAAAAGCTCACACAAATATCAAAACCCAAGTTTGCTTCAATTTCAAATATCAAAATCTCTCAATTTTCAAACCCCCTCTCTCTTCTCTCTCTCCCCTCCCTTCTCTCCCCGTTTTCCCCCTCAGCCATCCCATCCCATCCCATCCCATCCCGGCCTCTCCGCATCCGCCTGCTCTCGGCTCCCCACGCAGCACACGCCCCGAAGCGCCGCCTTGGTTCCCCCGCGTCCGTCTGCTCCCGACTTTCCCGCGCCCACGCGCGCGCCTCCTACCCAGCTCCGCCTGCCCCGCGCCGCCTTGGCCCTTACGCACCAGCACTGCCTCCGACGGCCATCTCCTCCCCTTCGGCTATAAGAAGCCATGGCTACCCCCCTACCTCCCCTTCTCACTCCTCTCCCACGATAAGTCCTACCCACTGAGAAGAACTGAAGAAGGTCGAGCCGCCACCGCACCACCTTCAGTCTTTCACCATTCCAGTGAAGCTCCTCCTTAACTTTTTGCGTCACTCTATGTTCTACCAGCTCAATTTTGGTTTTCATCTTCAGCAGCCGCCAGATTTCTTTATCCCCTTCGCTTCCGGTCGTCAGCTTCCCCACCGGTGATCTCTTTCACCCGTCCACCCCTGCCCGCCATTGTTGGCTTGGTGAGTCCCTTAAGTCCTCCTCTAGCTCATGCTCCCACCCATTTTTCTTGCGGATAGCCGGAGCTCCGTTTTCATTTTTGGGCCACTGTGCCGCCGCCGCCCCTTGTTGTCGCACGGCCGCTCCGGCGACTCTCTGGTGCCACCACCATCGCCACTAGCTCCGTCTCGGTGAGGGCAATCCATTTTGGTCGCTTGCCTGCGCTGCCGTTTCTTCCTCCACCGGCGACGAGTCGCGTCCCCCCTTGGTTTCCCCTTGCTCTATTGTCGGGACGAAGGCAACAATGTGTGCGATTAATTATCGGGGATCACTGTCAGATGTTTAGTGCTAATCATTGTTGAACAGTGTTAATGGATGCACTTAAGCACCTCTTTAGTGCTGTCTTACCCCACCGACTGGTGGACTCGAAGCAAGCAGTAATTGCAGCATTAAACTCCCTCTTCAGATGACGCGTGGGCCCCGCCGTGGGTTGGTCCATGTACGCCCGTGCACGCCCGCGCATGGACTCGATCCATGCGGAATCCCATGCACCTGGGAGGCTGCGCTGTGGGCCCCACCATCGGCCTTTCTCTCTCCTCCCTTTTCTGATTTTTTTTTCAATTAAAATTCATTTGAAGAGCTTCAAAAATCCATATCTCCTTCGTTATAACTCCAAAAATTATGAAATTTATGCCTAAAAATTTGTAAATTCAAGATCTACATTTTGGTACTAGTTTGGTTAATTTTGGAGTTAATTTATTATCTATTTGGTATTTATTTACTTTGTTTGCTTGTCTTTTCTTTTCCGATACGTTCGTCCTAGTAGAGTTTGAAGAAGCCGGAGACCTCCATTTCGATCAAGCTCAAGAATACCAAGATCCTCTAGCCTTTGACCCAGGCAAGTCAATACTTTGATCAAATTGAACCTATATTTTATGAAAATTATATTCTTTTAAAATATCAAAATTGCATACTTTAATTTCTTATGCAAATATATGTCAAATGATCCTAAGGTAGTTAAATGCCAACTTGATGATTAAATAATTATTATGTCTTTCCTGTGATAATTGAATCACATAATCCTTATCACCCTAGTATTTATGTGGTAACCTACTAGTTATAGTTGTACTTAAGCGCCATGCTAGTCTTACCTATGTACCGGGGTATTAACTACCCCAATCATTATCGTTTAAACATGAAAATTGGTTTTGGACAGTCATCGGGGAAAATGACTGAAATAGTTGAGATAATTTAGTTTATACTTCTCAAAGCACTAAAAAATTGCTAATACCGTATCTGGGTGGATGGTATATTGTTGGGTACTAATGTAGCCCAAGGTATGTTGGTATGAGGTTGGAAAGTGGAATGAACCGCCCAGATAATTTTAAGGACTTAATCCTGTGATGATCTCCCAATGTAAAACAGTACAACCACAAGTCTAATAATGGTAATGATCTGGCTAAATAATTGGTGTCTATCTGTACGAGTTGCACCATTAAAGGACCCGCTTCGCCATGAGCCTTTGGGGCTATAGGTTGGGGTGTACAACTTACGAGTCTTTGCGAGCGTAAGCCGTATGGCGCAAGAGGGGTCTGGGTAAGGATTGACGGGTCTCCGTGAGCGTAACCATACTCAGGTGAAACCTAGTGGGTGTAGCAAATACTGAGGGATGCCTTGTAAAGGTCTTGTGGTAAACTCGCTTAATTCACACGTCCAAGGAAATGTATGTATATATCAAGACAATTATCTCTTGTGGGTAAAGTGTACAGTCTCTACAGAGTAATGAACTGTTCAAACAGCCGTACCCACGGTCAAGGGCGGACATGAGAACTTACAAGAGTTAGTTCTATTTATAAAACTTTGTGGGTGGCATAAATAGTATGTCGGGCTCACCTAGCCCTTGTTTTGGATTTTTTCTAGGTAGTCTTACCCAGTGTTGATATTAGGTGGATGTAACTATCATGAAAAATAAGCATAAGGTGGAGGTAACCTCTGCTGTTATTATTATTGCACAAATATTCTCTTTAAGAAAATGTGATTTAGTTAAAATGCTAAGTGATAGAACTTTCTAATTACTGTAATTAAAAATATTGCTTCAAGAAAATAAAAGAACCCGAGCCATCCTTGTTAAAACTTGCATATATATTATTGCATCTGTTGTGTTGGTTCACGAACACGGAAGTTATACTCATCCTCGCTCTTTATCCAAACCCTCAGAACCCACGGATCAAGGAGACTACGCCTACTACGAGGATCAAGGTGTGGATGGACAAGGGAATGAAAAAGAGTAGTTTAGCTTCATAGTCTAGGTCTCGCCGCAGTCTAGCTGGCTCTGCCGGTGTTTGCGTACAACCAATATTCTCCAAATCCTTGGTGAATATCGATCGTGCACAAGCTACCCCAGTCGCTTGCCTGTGGAAAGATGTGCTCTACCCTTTTGCTTCCGCTACTGTTTCTGCATTTTATGTAATGAACTCATTTGGCCTGTACGGCCCCTTTTGTAAACCCGACCCGGAGCGGTCTAATTAAACTATAATGTTTGTAACATCATGTATGGTTTGGTCTACGATATGTATGAAATGATTCAACAATGTATCCTATGAGCGCTATCTGCTGATCTAGGGAGTAGCGCGGTGTTTTCACACAGAATTCTGGATTATAAAATCCGGGTCCGACATGCGCTTTGTCCAGAAGAGGCATATGCCTCTACTAGTTGGGTGTAGCCATCTGGAAAAGAGGGAAAAACATTTGAAGTCGCTTGGCAAGTTGATTACTAGTACTGTGTAACAAAATTAACAAGAGTATCAATTAGACTTGTTGAGTGATAATGAGACCTCTTTACTAATAAATAAGCAGAGCAAGTACAACAATGATACCTGTTATGAATATTGTCTGTATATTTATGAGGCTCAATAGATAATATATATAAGGAGTGTAAGAGGATATTATAAAGGAAATGGCATACATATATAAAGGAAATACAATAGGCATATAAAATAATACAAAGGAATTCCTATTCTAACACCTCCCTCAAACTCATGATGGATCACACACATTGAGTTTGGAGAGAAAATACAAATGTTGTAGCATAGTCTGTAGCTTCGTAAAGAAGTCAACAATCTGTAACTCTGAGGGCACAAACTGTAAAGCAAGTACTTCTGCCTGTACCTGTGAGCGAGTATATGAAGCATCCACACCAATGTGCTTGGTGAGCTCATGCTTCACTGGGTCACGGGCAATACTGATAGCACATGTACTGTCATACAAAAGAGTCTTATGTCCCATCATAGGCAGTCCAAAATCCGCAAGTAACCACCTCAACCAAGTAACCTCTGATGTTACTATTGCCATAGCTTTCAACTCAGCCTCTGCACTCGAACGGGAATCTACAGTATACTTCTTTGTCTTCCAAGCAATCACGGTGGAGCCAAGAAAAACACAGTAAGTATAAAGAGAACGATGATCAGAATGATCAATAGCCCAGGTCACATCAGAGTACGCCTGAAGGTGTAGTGAGGTGGAGCTAGGGAAAAACAAACAATGAGAGATAGTCCGACGCAAGTAGCGAATAACATGAAGAAGGTGACTGTAGTGAAGATGGGTAGGACAAGCCGTAAACTAACTCAAGATATGAATAACATAAGCAATATCAGAACGACTACTCACAAGATACACCAAACACCCAATAAGATGACGATATCGAGTAGGATCCTCAAGAAGATCACCATTAGTGACACAGAGTGTAGGCATAGCTCCATGGGAGTCTCAGCAGTGCGAGTGTCAATCAGACCAGACCGATCAAGAAGATCCTGGATATACTTCTGCTGGGAGAGGTAGTAGCCCTTAGGCATGGAAAAGACCTCAATCCCAAGGAAGTACGTAAGAGAACCAAGATTAGTCATCAAAAACTGCTCACTGAGATGCTTCTTCACATACGTGATGAGCATATCATCAACATACAGAAGAAGCAGTGTCCTACCCCGAGATAAGACATGGACAAAAAGAGTGGGATCGTGGGAACTGACAGTAGTAATCACTGAGGTAAAACTCGCAAACCAGACACGAGAAGCATGTTTGAGGCCATAAAGAGTACGACAAAAATGACAGACGTGCCCATCGGGAAAAAATACCCAGGTGGTGGCTGTGTGTAGACCTCCTCACGCAAAACAACATTAAGAAAGGTATTCTTAACATCCAGCTGAGAGATAGACCACCGGCTAACATAAGCAACCAGAAGAAGAGTGCGAATAGTGGTTATATGGGCAACATGGGAAAAAGTTTCATCGTAGTCACGACCATACTCTTGCTGAAAGCTGTGAGTCACAAGACGAGCCTTGTAGTGTTCGATAGTACCATCAGACAGAGTCTTAATCTTGTACACCCACTTACACGTGATAGGACGAGCATGGACTGTTGTCTGTACAATATCCCAAGTCTCCGTACATCGTAGAGCATCAAGCCCCTCTGCCATAGCGAGCTACCACTCAGAATAAGGTGCAACATCACAATAAGAACTAGGCTCAGTGATAGAGAAAACATGAGCTATCGGAGCAAGTCCAAGATGATCAGTAGGTCGAAGGGATGTCTGGTCATGAAGAACGTAACGAGGAGCATCATCAGCAGGATCGGATGTAGGTGTCGGCAAGATACCATGAGAGGAGACTGGTGAAGGACGAGGACACCTAGAGTACTGAATATCAGAGAAACGAGATAGTGGTGTTGCAGGAATAAGAGGCGGTGCTGCAGGAGGCAGCACCGAAGGCGAAGGTACAGAAGGAACCACTGGAGACAAACCAGGGGAATATTGTGATAGTGGAGAAATGAGTAAAGACTAAAAAGAGACAACCATGAAATCGACTCAACGGTGGAAATAGGACAAGGAGCTGAATCTCGATAGAAGAAACAGTCAAGATTCGTCAACGACAACGTCTCGTGAAATCCTGATCCGTCGAGCAGAAGGATCATACCAGTGATAACCCTTATGCTCAGAACTATAACTAAGAAATACACACTCAACTAACTGAGCCGATAGTTTGGTGCGCTCACGAGGCTGCAGTAGAACAAAATTAGTACAGCCAAAGACACGAGGTGAGTATACCGGGGGGGATCAAAAGTAGAGACGCTCTATAGGACTGGTGCCCTTAAGATCAGCGGAAGGTTGCATGTTGATGAGATATGCAGCTGTAGAAACAACCTTAGCCCAGAACTATGGTGAAACGTGAGAAGCAAGAAGAAGAATGCATGCAGTCTCAATCAGATGACGATGTTTGTGCTCAACAACCCCATTTTGAATATGGGCATCAAGACAAGAAGACTGGTAAAGAGTGCCCTTCTCATAAAGAAATTATCTAAAATGCCAGAACAGTACTCGCTAGCAAAATCACAGGGAAAAGTACGGATGGAAGAATCAAACTGAGTATGAACCATCATTGCAAAGCTACGATAGATCGCAAGAAACTAACCACTATTAGACATAGGGAAAAGCCATATAAAACGAGAATAATCATCAATAAAGATCATATAAAATTTATGCCCGCCTTTAGAGATAATAGGCGCAGATCCCTATACATCTGAATGAACGAAGTCAAAAGAACGAGAAGACAAAGACTCACTAGAATGATAAAGAAGTTGTATTTGCTTGCCCAACTTACAACCCTAACAAAACATAGCCGTGTCAACAGTAACACGTCCAAGAACACCCTTGCGAACTAATGAAGAAATGTGTGACTGAAAGCATCTAGGCCCCTAAAATTATTTTGGTAATTAATGACAATATGTGAATATGTGACTAACATGTTTATTGAGTGCTTAAAAAGATTTAGTCCCGGCGACGAATACAACAACCTAGAGATGCAGGCTAAAGGTCAACATGAAGATCAATATGGTTCAAAGACAATGTACAAGTAGTCTAGGATCCTTTATGTTTTACCGGTCTTAGGAGAAAAGGATGGAAGATCGGATTTTAGGTTAAATACCGTACTATTAAGAGGGATCACGACCAGTAGCTTGATAGCATGTTATTGTGCCACTTGGATCAATTAAGGATCATGCATGCACTCAGAGTTTGTTTTAAAAGCCAACTGTGTTTTTCTCAGGATAATCGGTAATACCGGAGTATTCTTGGCGGTACTACCCCACAACGGTATGACCGGGAATGTAGTGCGGTACTACCGCAACCTGTTGGACCGAGACCTATGAAGAGGTACGTATTTTACAGAATAACATATTTTTTAGGTTGTTTGCTCTCTTGGAAGTATTTTACAGAATAACACATTTTTTAGGTTGTTTGCTCTCTTGGAAGTGCGGCAGTACCTCAGTGTTTATCGCGGAACTACCGGAACCAAGTATAACTGAGACCTATGAAGCGGTACATTATTTCCAGTAAGGACCATTTTCGGACCTCAAAGGAAACGGTTGTACCACCCTATTTGATCGGAACGACCGATAAACAGAACTACCACATGATCAATGGAGGTAGTACCGCGCCAAATTTCCAACGGCTCTTTCAGACGCATTAAATGCTTCTACGATAGCAGTTACTGTGCGCTTTTGGAGGCGCGGTAGTACCGACCAGTGAACAGCGGTACTACCGCTTGTGCTAAAAATTTCTGTGTTTTACCTCCAGCGGTCGTATTTGTTTGTGGGGGCCCACCAGCTCAAGGACATGGTAGAAAAACTTCATTTAACATCTTTGAGCCAAGAGCATTCTCTCCGCACCTCAAATACACTTGTTGCATTCATTGTGAGGCAATTGAGCGAAATTCAAGTGCATTCATTCTAAATTGATCCTTAGCACTTGATTGTCGTCAAGTGAAGATTGCGATTCATTACTCTTAGTGTTTGTCGACACCTAGACGGGTTGGCGGGAGTTTGCGCAATGATCTCTTCAAGGAGTTTGCGAAGAGGCCCGACACCAAATTGTGATTGGTTTGGTGTTCGCCATCTCCGGAGCGGAGGAATAACAACCACTGGTGAAATCGAGGAATGCTTAATTTGTGGAGCCGGATTGATTGGTTCAAGCTTCTTCAACGTGGACTAGTGAAGGGCGACCAGTCTTCGATATTACGGGAAAAACTTCTTTGACTTCATTGTGGTTAATTTTTGTCTTTACTATTTAGCATTTACATTTCTAGCAATTCTCTTGCGCTTGATTTGCTTAGCTAGAATTGTATCTATTATTGACATTAGCTCTTATTTGTCTTAAGTAGCATAGTAGTTCTATCATATTATTTGTGCTAGAAAGTTTTGATAGAACTATCTTGCTTAAAGTTTTAAAATAGTCAATTAGTTTTGAAAATATCCTATTCACACCCCTCTAATCGGTTATCCTTGATCCTACAAGTGGTATCAGAGCATGTTCTCTCATTGATTTAGACTTAACCGTCTAAGAGAGAAAATGATGGATAGTGAGGGAATTGCTATAGAAAATGCCCCTTTATTTGATGGCTCAAATTTTGCGTATTGAAATATTAGAATGTCTATTTATTTAAAGGCCATGAGTCCGAGCATAGGAAAAATTGTAAATGAGTTCTATTTGGTGCTTTGAACGCGGATGAGTTCAATACAGTGAGCACTTTGGAATCCACTCATGATATTTGGACTACCCTCTTGGAAATCCATGAGGGTACATCCACGGTCAAAGAGACCAAATTGCATAAACTCTGGATTAAATATGAGACATTTATAATGTTGCCTCTTGAGGATATAAATAAAATGTAATATCGCCTCAACAACATTATAAATGAACTCAAAGGCCTTGGCACATCACTAACTGATGTTGATATTGTGAGAAAAATACTTAGGGTGTTGCCAGAGAAGTATGAGACATTGGTAACTCTATTTCTAAATTCACCCGAATTGGCAAGAATGACACCAATCGGTCTCTTGGACAACTCATCAGCAATGAATTATACAAGAGAGACAAGGAAGAGCTTTTGGAGTCATCTTCCTCCAAGAAGAAGATTATCACTTTCAAGGTGAAAGCGGAGTCAAGTGATGAAGAGGATGAAGAAGAAGACTCCGAAGAATAGTTTGCTCTCCTTGTGAAGAGAATGAAGAAATTCATGAGGAGATGCCCATATCGAAGCTTTAGCTTTGACAAGAGCAAGAAAGGGCAATCCTCTAATGACAACAAGCGGTATCACAATATTTGTTGCTATAAGTGTGATGAAAAGTAGCACATTGCCTCTCATTGTCCCACAAACAAGGATGACAAGGGAAAATCATCAAAGAAAAAGGAATACAACAGCGAGAAGAAGCTTTTTAAAAGACTTCACAAGGATGGCAAGAATGAAGCTCATATTGGAGAATGAGATTCCGATGAGGAGTATTCGGATTTCGACTCTGATTCAAATAATGAAGGATCCTCCAAGAAAAGAGAACTTGTCGGCATCGCCATCAAGGAAGCGCTGTCGCTATTCTTCACTCCTACTTGCCTCATGGAAAAATGAGATAAGGTAAAATTCATTAATGATAGTGAACCGTTGTATGATGAATTAATGGATATGCTTGAAGAGTTAAATGAATATATTGGAAAAGAGGTGTTAAAATTTAAAGTCTTAAAGAAAGAGTATATCTCTCTAAAAAACTCTTATGAGGAGCTAAAGGAAGCTTATGACTCTCTTCTTCTAAAATATATTAAAAAATCACATTCGAAAGTTGGAATCACTTGCAATTTATTGAATGAGATGCCTAAAGTAGAAATTGCTTCAAAATCTATATCCATGTCTAGCATTTCTATATCATGCCTTATTGCCCTCAATATGATTCAATTGCTAATATGATTAACATACGTGATCCTTTACTCATTGTTGAAAATCATGAGTTAAAAGAGCAAGTCACCAAGCTAAATAAGAGCTTTGAAAGATGCTTCAAGAGTAAAGCCACCCTTGACAAGCTTTTGAGTGAGCAAAGATGCTCATTCAACAAAGAAGGACTTGGGTATGTGCCCAAGAAAGGTAAGATGCAAATTTACAAGCCCGCAAGGTTTGTAAAAGAGAATGGCAAATATTACAATAAATGTTGTAATATAGGATATGTGTCAAATGCATGATCAATTACTAATACTAGGTCCTATGACATTTATGATTCGTGTTATATGCTTAAGAAAACTAAGGATGGCAAAATTATTGCAAAATTTGTTGGTATTTCAATTTTAGGCGATAAAAAGAATGCTATTTGGGTGCCTAAAACTTTGGTCACTAACCTTCAAGGACCCAAACAAATATGGGTACCTAAAAGAACTTGATTCTTGTTTTTGTAGGTGAAGTACGAGGCCGGTGGAAAATATTGAGTGCTTGATAGTAGATGCACTCAACATATGACCGACGATAGAAAAATGTTAAACACATTCGAGAATGGAAAAGGAGCTGACAAGATCACATTTGGTGATAATAGTGTGGATATCGTGGGGATATGTGCATGATCTTAGGATGACGAGTCAATTGGCAATGGCGTTGTTGGTTTGACGAATCTCGCGTTTTCGGAAAAGCTCCTGTGTTGTTCAGACCTCAGGCGGTCAGGCCGGCGGCATTGGCGGTCATACCGCCTGTGGATCGGTCCGACCAGCAGCAGTGCCGGTCCGACCGGCCGTGTGGCAGTCCGACCGGCTATGTGCGGCGGTCCGACTGGCCAGAACTTTTTGTGGAGTTTGGGGCTAGGCCAAAAATAGAGTGTGTTGGCAAGAGAGGGGAGTCTTCTACACTTGGTCTCATATTTTTTGGAACTTCCAGTTAAAAGTTCTATTCAATTGAAAATTCCAGAGTGTTTCGGATTTTCACGATGGATTTTTGGCTAAGTCATTTTGGACGGTCCGACCGGCGTTATAAAATCGGTCAGACCGGTTTGATATCGGTCAGACCGGCATGGTACGGCGGTGACGTTGTGTTTTGGTTATGTCTAGTGCATGAGTTTCAATGCTTTAATGTTGCATATTGCATGGTTGAGCTAACGTTGGTCAAGTTGTGAAGAACTTGTTTCCGGAAACGATTTCTTTGTCTATTGTTGTGCAGGTCGATTGCAGGTCAACGACGGTCAACGGTGAGGAGGATCGGGACTAAGCTTGGAGAGCTGAGGTCCAGAACGATCATGGATGCCGGGTGAGGTCGTGTGACTCAAGTATGGCACAGAATGGACAAGATGGTTCGAACGGGTAGTTCGTTGCAGCTGGTTGGATCAAGCGGCGCGGGGGTCGGTGCAAGTGCCTTGGAGGTTCCGATGGGATTCGAACGGGAGAGACTTGCCGACATGATGAGAGCCGCTAATCAACCTACACGTGGTGAAGCAGGCGATTGCTTCGACTGTAATGTGTGTGTTTGTGTCCCATGTGTTTTGGGCCTTAACGGGAGCCCATTAAGTGAACTCTCTCTAAACCCTAGGCCTCACTATAAATAGAAAGGGAGAGTTGGAAAACCCCCCAAGTACTTCATTTGTAAAAACCCTAGTTAGGGTTAGGGTTTGAAGAGGAGAGGAGAGACTAGACTCTAGAGAGGAGATTTGTGTGTGTGCTCTTGGATTGAGCTCTTGTCCTCCTCGAGGGAGTGGCTTTACAAGCAACATCTTGATTCAATCAATGGATGTTTGTTCAAAGATGAGGTCTCATGTGTTTTCCTCTCTTTTGATGATTTTGGTGCTTCCTTAATCCGGTTGTTTTTGGTTGGTCTCTTGACCTCTTTTACCTTGCTATGATGTGTGGGAATACTCTTAGGACCATCTAAATTATCAATCTCCCACGAGCAAGATTTGGATCAAGTTTTTTATTTTGCTAGGTTTTGGACACTCCTTTGGTAAAACCTAAAAAGATCAATTCTTTGACGTGGATCTGGACGATTGTCGCTAGGAATAGGCCCCAGATATCCTTAGGGAGGTGTGTTCCAAATTTGGTCAAGTTTCATCGATTGAATCAAAAGTTGGATCAATTTTCGTTTTAGCTTCGGGTGGTCTGCAGTGGTTCTGGACCGAATCGGTCCGACCGATTCCACAACGGTGGTCAGACCACCAGCTATTCGGACCGCTAGTTGGCCGTCGGTCAGAACAATGCAATTGCAAAATATCATCCAATAGATCAAATATTGGGTGATGTAAGTAAGGGTGCTCAAACTTGATCTCGTGCCGCTTCTTTTTTGTGAACATTACTCTTTTGTCTATTCTATTGAGCCAAAACATATAGAAGAAGTACTCGACGATCCGGATTAGGTGAATGCAGTGCATAAAGAACTCAATAACTTCATCCAGAAGGAAGTTTGGACATTGGTGGATAGGCCCAAGGAACACAACGTACAAGGTACAAAATGGGTCTTTATAAACAAGCAGGATGAAAGTGAAATGGTTGTGAGAAAAAAAAACAAGGTTAATCGCTCAAGGATTCTCTTAAGTTGAAGGTTTGAATTTTAGTGAAACTTTTGCTCTCGTAGCTAGACTTGAATCAATTCGGATACTACTTGCTTTTGCATCATGCTTTGATATTAAATTATTTCAAATGGATGTTAAACGTGCTTTTCTAAATGAAAAAAATATCCGAATTTGTATTTGTTGAATAACCACCTGGTTTTGAAGATCCTAAGAAACCTAATCATGTCTATAAACTCTCCAAGGCGTTCTATGGTTTTAAACAAGCTCCTAAAGTATGAATGCCTTGGAGATTTTCTAGTTTCAAAAAGATTCAAAATTAAATTTTTTGATTCAACTTTGTTTACTAAAGTTTTAGATGATGATTTCTTTGTGTGCCAAATTTATGTTGATGATACCATTTTTGGGTCTACTAATCAAGATTTTTGCCAAGAATTTGGTGATATGATGTTTAGGGAATTTGAAATGTTCAAGATTAGAGAACTTAGCTATTTCCTTGGACTTCAAATCAAGCAATTCAAAGATAGAATATTTGTAAGCCAAACAAAGTATACAAAAGATTTGATCAAGAGATTTGGCATGGAAGATGCAAAACCTGTCAAGACTCCAATGAAAACCAATGGTCATCTCGACCTTAATGAGGGAGGTAAACTGTTAGATTTAAAGCTTTATATATCTATAATCGGTAGTTTACTTTATCTTACCACATCTAGGGCCGATATTATGTTTAGTGTTTGCATGTGTGCACATTTTCAAGTAACACCAAAATAATATCATTTGGTGGCCATAAAGAGAATTCTAAGATATTTAAAGCATTCCTCTAGTATTGGCTTTTGGTATCCCAAAGGTGCAACATTTGATTTGATTGGATATTCGGATTCTGATTATGCGGGTTGAAAAGTGGATAGAAAAAACACATCGGGTAGTTGTCAATTCTTAGGAAGATCCTTAGTATCAAGACCCTCTAAGAAACAAAACTCCGTAACCCTATCCACCGCCGAAGCTATATATGTTTCCTCAAGTAGTTGTTGTGCTCAATTGCTATGAATGAGGCAAACATTGATGGATTATGAAATCAAATTCGATAAAATGCCTCTACTGTGCGATAATGGTAGTGCCGTGAAATAGCCCATAACCCTGTCCAAGACTTAAGAACCAAGCATATATATATTCACCACCATTTCTTGAGAGATCATGTGAGCAAATGAGATATTGAAATTAGCCACATTCGCACTGAAGATCAACTAGCGAATATTTTCACCACACCATTAGATGAAGGCTGTTTTTGCAAAGTGAGGAATGAATGAAATGTCATAGATTATTCTAATGTTGTTTGAACTCATGCCTCATTCACTTTGGTTCTACTTTGTGTCATGTCAGAGATTGAAAGCATCTAGACCCCTAAAATTATTTTGGTAATTAATAACAATATGTGAATATGAGACTAACATGTTTATTGAATGCTTAAAAATGTTTAGTCCCGGTGACGAATACAACAACCTGGAGATGCATGCTAAAAGTCAGCGTGAAGATCAATATGGTTCAAAGAAAGGTACAAGTAGTCTAGGATCCTTTATGTTTTACCGGTCTTAGGAGAAAATGATGGAAGACCGGATTTTAGGTTAAATATCGTACTATTAAGAGGAATCACGACCAGTAACTTGATAGCATGTTATTATGCCACTTAGATCAACCTAGATTCATGCATGCACTCAGAGCTTGTTTTGAAAGTCAACCGTGTTTTTCTCAGGAGTAATCGGTAGTACCAGAGTGTTTTTGGCTGTACTACCGCACAACGGTATGACCGGGAATGTAGTACGATACTATCGCGACCCGGTCAAACCGAGACCTATGAAGCGGTACGTATTTTACAGAATGGCGCATTTTTTAGATTGTTTACTCACTTGGAAGTGCAGTAGTACCACGGTGTTTATCACGGAACTACCGCAATCCGGTATAACCGAGACCTATGAAGCGGTATGTTATTTCCAGTAAGGGCCATTTTCGGACCTCAAAGGAAGCGGTTGTACCGCCCTATTTGATTGGAATGACCAATAAACGGAACTACCGCATGATCAATGGTGGTAGTACCGCGCCAAATTTCCAACGGCTCTTTCAGACGCATTAAATGCTTCAGCGATAGCCGTTACCGTGCGCTTTTGGAGGCACGATAGTACTGACCAGTGAATGGCGGTAGTACCGTTTGTGCTGAAAAATTCTGTGTTTTGACTCCAACGGTCGTATTTGTTTGTTGGGGGTATAAATACCCCCCACCATCTCAAGGACATGGTAGAGAAATTTCATGTAACATCTTTGAGCCAAGAGCATTCTCTCCACAGCTCAAATACACTTGTTGCATTCATTGTGGGGTAGTTGAGTAAAATTCAAGTGCATTCATTCTAGATTGATCCTTAACACTTGATTGTCGTCAAGTGAAGATTGCGATTAATTACTCTTGGTGTTTGTCGACGCCTAGACGGGTTGGCGGGAGTTTGCGCGGTGATCTCGTCAAGGAGTTTGTAAAGAGGCACAATGTCAAATTGTGATTGGTTCGATGTTCGCCATCTCTGGAGCGGAGGAAGAACAACCACTAGTGAAATCGAGGAATGCTTAATTTATGGAGCCGACTTGATTAGTTCAAGCTTCCTTAATGTGGACTAGTGAAGACCGACAAATCTTCGATACAACGGGAAAAACTCCTTTGTCTTCATTGTGGTTAATTCTTGTCTTTACTATTCCATATTTACGTTTCTAGCAATTCTCTTGCGCTTGATCTGCTTAGCTAGAATTGTATCTAGTATTGACATTAGTTCTTATTTGTCTTAAGTAGTATAGTATTTCTATCATATTATTTGTGCTAGAAAGCTTTGTTATAACTATCTTGCTTAAAGTTTTAAAATAGTCAATTAGTTTTAAAAACCTCCTATTTACCCCCTCTAGTCGGTTATCCTTGATCCTACAGAGACCCACACAGTGACCTAGTCGATGATGCCACTGCACAAAAATTCCAGAGGTCGTGGCATTAGTGGCGGTGGAGGTAGACGTAGATGTGATAGGAGCAACAGAACTGGACGGAAGGTGGAGGTATTCAAGGATGTAGAGACTCTGGCAATCCCTACGGCGTCGACCAGTCCCAAGTACCATCCCTGTTTGTCAATCCTGGACAAAATATGTGTGAGAGTCAAAACCAACCCTACAGTCGAGATCGGTGAGCTGACCCACCGAGAGAAGCTGCATGGCAAGCTAGGGAACATAAAAAAATAGCTAGAACAGAAAAGTCAGTGGACAAAAGTGTGTCACGACAGCTGACAGACAGGAGTACTGGCAGTTGTCTGAACAAATATAGGGGGAATAGAAGGTCCTACCGAAGCGAGAGATGTGAAGTCTGGTGTTATGTGGAAAGAAGCACTAGAATTCAGAACCCAAGAAGTACGTGGATGTTGGTGATATACCTTAGAGGCAATCATAGAGATGACTGTATCACGTCTATGTTTATGTGTTATTGAATAAGTGTTATTCTGTTCCTTGTATGAATCATCGGTTATAAAGATTAACGAGTATGTGGATTGTTGGTGAAGCTCTTTTAACTTATGATGATATCGTTCTAAAAGTATCTCTGGTCAAATATCACTAGTCGGAACACTAGTGACTCTATCGACCAACACGTGTATTGATTGATGACTATATTTCACCGATCATAGATACAGAAATATCAAATCAATAATGTGAACACATGTTAGAGAACATGGTGTTGGATTGACCTACCTTGAGACACTGTTGAGATTGTTATGATTTCATGTGTCATCAGTTGGTCTCAAGCAATGATGATGTATAATCCTTGGACCAAATATCAGCATGGTTTCGTACATGCGTAAGAGTACCCTTTGGGGTTGCCAAACACTACTCCGTAACTGGGTAGTTATAACGGTAGCTTTTAGGTATGCTGTGAAACATGCGGAGGAATGTGACTGGTTGGATATGGGATTTGCTCCTCCTAACATAACAGGAGGGATATCTCTGGACCCCTCGATATGGTCGGATAAAGAAAGTGCATGGCCATGCCACTAATGGTCGAAGTGTTCAACCACATGAAGTTATCCGACACTTGATCGAGAAAGTATTGAACAGTTCATGGATGACACAATATCTCACCTAGAGTTCAACCAGATATTGTGAGGCAAAGGGAGTATGCACGAGCAGATCGTTCAGTTCGAACAGATACGGGCTAGTCGTATGGAGATACGAACTGGTCGTAGGCTGGTCGAACCTGATCACTAAGTGGTCGAAATCTGGTCGTAAGGAATTACGAACTGGACGAGACGAAATATGAGTTGGTTGTATAGAGATACGGCCGGTCGTTAGTGATAAGGACCTGGTCGTAGATCATATTGCATTAAGGTTTGTCTGATACAATTCGTGTATATTCGGGAATCGTTATGTTCTACTAGGAGCCGTTGACGACTCGTGATCGGAAAAGGTTTCCGATTCACAACCGATTACGTATGAACCTAACGGATCACACACTTAACGGGTTGGAACAAACCAGTACGGATACGATTCGTCAAACGTGTTCGGATAGGATTCATCACAGGCACTATATAAGGAGATGCTTGAGACTATTGGGGAACCAACCAAATATGAGCTAGTCGTATAGAGATACGAGTTGGTCGATAGTGATAAGGACCTGGTCGTAGAACATATTTCATTAAGGTTCATATAATATAATTCGTGTGTATTCGGGAATCATTATGTTCTACTAGGAGCCGCTGATGACTCGTGATCGAAAAAGGTTTCCGAGTCACAGCCGACTACGCATGAACCTAACGGGTCACACACTTAACGAGTTGGAACAAACCAGTACAAATATGATTCATCAAACGTGTTCGTTTACGTGAGTTGCTCAAAACCCTAGCTGCCATATTCTTGAGAGAACCTTCTCGTGCGACTTTGTGCTAGCACACCATCGTATGATGCTCCTTCCCTGGACGTGTGCATATCGTAGAGGGCCTACTACGGTTGCTGTTGCGCTCGAGGACGATCCACGACTTCACAAGGAAAGCGATTGGTTGCTGGAGGAGCCGATCGCTGCTGAGGACGATCGACTACGAGGACAATCGACTACGTTGGACGTTTGACTACACTGGGCGATCGACTACGACCACTACATCGACACGCTCTTCATTGGACCAAGTTGCTCCAACTCTTTTTCCCCTGTATTTCGCATCTGGTGGTAACGATCTGTGATCTCTTGTTTGCTTGGCTTTCTGATTTACGTGGTAGAATTTTTGAATTATCAACTAGCGTAGCCTACCTGTATCCCTACAGTGGAGAACTTGCTGAGTTGTGAGAGAGCTGCTAAAGTAGAGCCTGACAGAGCTGTGGAACAGAGTCACCTCGCTGAGAAGGTCCTGATCCTCCCATCGAGGAAGGGCCTCCCTGACCCCCTTGGATCGTCCACCCCATGCGACTTGTTCTATTTTTTTTCCACAGCACAACTCTTGTAGTCGTGCCCGAAGTTCTTGCAATAATTGTACTGAATTGCAGTTGGTGCAAAAACAGGAGCGAAAACTAACACCTGAGGAGGGACAATAGTCGAAGCACAAGCCATCGGTGTAGTTAAAGAAGAAGGGGTAGCAAGCACAGCCAGAACAAACCATGCTGCTAACCCGCAACAAAGCTCCTCAGCATGAAGCATCGAAAGAGCCTCGGTGATGGCCGGTTGTGGTGAGTGACTCAGCCAGTTGAGCCTTGATAGGCTCAAACTCTGGGCGAAGACGGCAGACGAAGTCATAAAGGCGAAGGCGGCCACGATCCGCCTTCTGCGCCTTATGACACTCCTGACAGGGTGGAGAAGCCAGCTCGTCCAGCTGGTGCCAAAGACTGGCTAGGGCTCGGAAGAAGTTGTCAACGGAGGAGTCCTCCCGGCGAAGCGTCTTCACCTCATGCTGAAGCAAAAAGAACTGAGCATCGCTGGTCTATTGGTATCGCTCACGCAAGTACTACCAGATCTGACGAGTGGAACGTAGACCAACAATGTCTGGCTGGATGAAGTCGTCGATGCTGACCACAAGGATGGCTCGAACACGGGCCTTATCATCACATCAGCGCTCAAAAGCATCTATGACATACTGAAAGGCCTCATTAGCAGTGTCAGCAGCAGCAGCGATAGACTCTGCCTCTTTCTTGGCGGCCTCATCTTCTGCAGAAGGTGCAGAAGTAGGCTATCTGGAAGGAGGCTGAACCGGCGACGACAAACAAGATCGAGCACCAGTGGCATGTCCCTAGAGGCGGAGATCATGGTGCGTGATCTCCATGAGTTAAGACCATAACCTGTAGTTCGTCTCATGAAGCTTTGTTATCGAGAATGAGATCGCAACTGATGGAACATAAGCCATCGGTAGGCGGTGCTAGATGACGCGGCGGTTAGAACGACGTTATGTGTTTTTTTAAAAAAAAAATTCAGAAAGTCTCTGTTTTTGTAGAAACCAAATTCGGTTTCTATACAAAACAGAGGACACCTCCTCTCGATCCAATCGTGAGTGTCGACAAGGGCGGGGGGACCGAGGACGGTGGCGGCTCCGGCGAGTGTGGGCGGCGTCGTTCCGTAGGCGACGGCGTCTGGTCAGGCGGTGTGCCGCAGCGATGGCGTCGGCGCAGGCGGCGGCCAAGCAGGCGACGGTGGTCGAGCGAGCGGTGGCGTCGGATGGCAGGGCGTCGAGATGGCAACGAAAGGAGCTAGGTTAGTGCTCCAACTTTGATACAATTTTATGAATATTATGTGTAAATTAATGAGGCATAATGAGCAATATACATGTAGAGTACAAGAGGATACTATAAAAGAATATGTTGCACATATATAAAGAAATACAAAAGACATAGAAAAATAAAAAGGAATTCATATCCTACCACCACAATTACAGGACTAACCACCAGCTGAAACTGAAGTGCGCATCTCAGCTTTCGACTATAAGTGTTCGACTATAAGTGGGGCCAACTTGTCATCCTTCTTGCTCCTCCTTGTACAGTCGACCAGAGATGGCCTGGGGCCTGTACTGTTGCTACACAGAGCTGGCTTGTATTACTGTGTTAAAGAAGAGGGGTCATGGTTCCATGCTTTCAAGAGACTTGACCAGGCAGCAAGTTGCTGCGTCACATCTGACCTGACGCAACAGACAGCACGGCCAAATCTGACGAGCCACTACCACCGATCGAATACAGTCGATCACAACTTGACAGGTAAAACTCCACCATCGGCGTCCCCCCATCTCGGCTCTCTAATTTGGAATATCAATGAAGCATGAGCACCGCAACAAATGTTTCGAAGCGAAGAAATGGTCTTACAGTGAGATGAATCCCAATGGAATGCAGAAATATGTTTACGCATACGCCTGTCTTACTAGCACAAATGAAGGGTACAGAATGCAGATAATAATGCGTACCTTGAATTTGTTTACATCTACAGGTCATGCCAGGATTTGTTGAATGCGTGAAACAAAATTGCGACAAAACTTTTGTGTGGAGAGCTAATCCAGTCTCACAGATGGGCTTGCGTGCTATTAGCTATATGAAGAGAATAGGACTTCTACTGTACTTTGCTGACCCAGAACAGGAATTTTAATGGGTATCAATTTCGAACTCATCGACTAAAACATGGAATTTGTGACTACATGTTAATGGTATGGGAGCTTTTCCCTCTGTACTTGTATACATGGCACATATTAAAACCCCCAACAGAACCCATGGACCTATGCAAATTCAACTTAAGAAAGTTAACTGCCAGGAGTGTAGTTTTTACAGTGTAAAATGCATAGTAACTCTCTAGTTTTAACTATCAAAAGAACGCTAAAAGGAGGGCATGTATTACCTTAACTTTAGCTCATAACTCATTCCATATTAGAAGAGATAAGGAGAAATCACGTTGAATAATAGTAACATTTTCCTTTGCTTCTATCTCTTTTAGCTTTTCTCCCATCAATTCCCTTTCTCAACAAGGATCTTAATTGCGAGATATGCTATTAGGGGAACAAGTAGTCTTTACTTTGATGACTCTTCTCACCAACATCATAAAAGTATCGGCAGAGGGGACTAGCTTCTCATTCCCTGTCATCATCTTGTCATATAACCAGAGTACCCTCTTAGTGTTACCCTTCTCACAGTTACTGCTGGTCAGCACATCGTATATGTCACTGGATGGAACCATTAGTTTCCTTTCCATCACAGCCAAAAACTTCTCAGCTTCCTTGGGATTTCCACACTGGCAAAGGACCCTTATGAAGGAGGTAAAAACTTCAACACCAAGATTAAGCCCTCTGTGCTCCATCTCATGGTAGATCTTGGCAATACCTTGAGCATCACCAACCTTGCCATATCCATCGATCAGCCTCAGGTAAGTAAACTGATCAGGAACAACTCCGTTGTCCATCACTGCCGTTAGCAACTCGTTAGCCTTGCCGACCTCTCCTGCGTCACAGGGCGCCTCTAACATCTCATTGCAATTGCAAATATCCGGCACAAAACTTTCATGGAGCATCTTGTCCAAGTACTCCGAGCCCTCCTCCATCCTCCCTTGTCTGATATACCCGGCAATGAGACGACAATAGGTAGAATCATACGGCTTCAATCCCATCGACATCATTTCATGCAGTAACTGCACAGCCACATCGACATTGCCCTCGCGGCAATGCAATTTGATGAAGCAAGTATACACTTGCGTTCAGGTGACAGCCTCGGCGAACCATGTCGCCCCGTTGCTCGCATGCTGACTTCAGATCACAAACGTGGCAATAGGCATGCACGATCAATAAGCAATGTCGTCCAACACCATGTTCCTCTGCAGCATCCCCCTGAGTAGCAAGATCCCCTGCTCTACCCTCTGCTCCTCAAAGATCCTAAGCATGAGTGCTGTTAGATGTGTATCGTATAAAGAGGGTTTTTTTTTTTGCATATATACCACACATGTACTTGTATATATATTAGTACATTGGCCTTATATTGAATACATGCGCTATTCATAACATAGTATCAGAGTGTACCTAGGGTTTTCTTTTGTCACGTCGCTGCTGGTTCTTCCTCTGGCCGCCGCCTGGACTTTGCCCTCTTCATTGCGCATCGCCGACGTCGTCTGCAGTCGTAGCCGCCGTTGGTTTTTTTCATCGCCGCCTCACGTTCGTCACCGCCCGGCGCTGTCACCACCGCTGCTCTGCCCATCACCGCCTGCTCCCGGCGCTTGTCCTCATCGAATGGGAGCAAGCTCTAACCGCTGGGGTCGACGTCGGCATCCCCGTGCCGGATTCACCGCCGCCGCTGCAGCTTTCCATCTACCTCGGCCGCCGCTGCTCGTCCTTGTGAGCTACCGCGTTCTTGGGGCGCCGTTCTTAGGGCCATCATCGTTCCGCCATCCGGTCAGATCCGCCGTCGCCGCACCGCTAGGCGCCGCCGCCACTCAGCCGCCGCCGCCGGCGCCGCCGCCGCCCGGCCGAACTCGGATCTGCGCAGCCCGAGCCCAACCGCCACCGCCGCCGCCGCTGCGGGGGGACCCTAGTTCCCCCATGCGCGACTCTGTCTTCTTAGCAGGGCGAATGCCTGTTTTTAAGTGTTAAGCGCCGGCCCGTCCGAAAAAAAGAAAGAAAAAAAGTATGTCGTTCTAACCACCGTGCCATCCAGCACCGCCTGTTAGACTTCATTGTATTGGTCGCCGCACCGTTCAGCACCGCCTACCAATGAGCACTGTTTCCGTTCCTCTCTGCCCAGTGTTCTTCAATGATCTCAATTATCGGGACTAGTTTCAGTGCATGTGTATCCACATGTGTGGTCAATGCCTTTCGAACTTTCTTACCGACGAGTTGCCTTGCCCGCCTCGCCCTGCTCGACCTGCTGAGTCTGTGCTCCCGAAGACTACTTCCGAAGACGCTCGTAAGGAGGCATTTGATGCTTTTGAGGATGCTATGGAGACTTTTCAGACTCAGTACGCTGCCTACAAGACATGGATTGATGAGGATGCACATGCCTCTGCTATTCTGGTTGCTAGCATGGAGGTGCAATTCACTGGAGATGTGGAAGGTTTAGCTTCAGCACAGTTGATGCGGACACATCTGCGCAACCGCTACGAGACGTTTGGTAATTCCTTGTATCTTTTGTTGTGCGTCAGGTGCAGTCGCTGCAGCAGGGAGATGACACTGTGGACAAGTTCTATGTCCAATTGTTTGTGGTATGGTGTCAGTTAACTCTTTGGTACCAGATGTTTGTCACACGTGTCAGTGCTGTCAGTGTCAGTAGTCTCACCTGGAGCTTCGTCACATCTATGACTTCTTAACACGTCTTTTTGCTGAGTATGAGCAGACTCGTGCTCAGTTGCTGGCACAACACCCTCGTGTGACTTTGTTGGAGGCCCTTGCAGCTGTTCGTGTTGAGGAGATTCGTCTTTGTGTTGCGGGTCTGTTGCCGTTCCAATCATTTCCTTCGATTCCGACAGCTCCTCCAGCTTCTACACCTGCTACAACTACTCCATCACCAGTTGTGTCTTCACTAGTGACAGCTGTTGTTGGTAGGGAACTCCACTGCACATATTGCAACAAGAATGGATATGTGGAGCAGTTCTGCTACAAGAAGAAGAAGAATTTACGTCATGGTGGCCATCCTCCGAAGGGCAGTAGTGGTTCATCCTCTCAGTGGAGCTCTGGTGTTTCTGATTCTCAGGAGTTTCTCACACTGTTACGTCGCATGGATGCTTTTGCACCGTCTAGTTCTGTTGGTTCTGCTACACGGTCTTTTAGTGAGAAACCATCTTCTACTTCTTCCTCAGGTATATCACATTGGATTCTTGACTCTGGTGCTTCCTTTCATATGACATCAGATTCCACCAGTCTCACTTCCATTCGTTCTTTAGTTGCTCCTATCACTATTCAGACAACAGATGGTACATCTCTTTCTATCGTAGAACGAGGCAACCTTTCGAATTCTTCTTTTCATGTTCCTGTTGTTTCTCATATTCCCAAACTAACCATGCAGCTCATATCTGTCGGTCAGCTCACTGATCATGGTTGTTGTGTTATTATCAATTTTGATTATTGTTGTGTTCAGGATAGATGCACGAAGACTCTGGTTGGTATGGACTCTCGCCGTCGTGATTCACAACGTCTTTGGGAGTTTGACTAGCTTCATCTTCCTTCCGCTGCCCCTGCCAGTCTTGTCACCTCCACCGTCGCCACTACTTCTGCTGCATCCTCCACTACGTCTTTTGCTCAGTAGCATCATCGTTTAGGACATCTTTGCGGGCCGCGTCTATCTTCTTTTCTTCGTCGCGGTCTTTTAGGGTCTGTGTCTAGTAATGCTTCTTTAAATTATCAGGGTTGTAAGCTTGGTAAACAACTTTAACTTTCCTATCCTTCCAGTGAGTCAGTGCCACAGCGTCCTTTTGATCTTGTTCATTCTGATGTATGGGGTCCAGCTCCTTTTGTTTCGAATGGAGGTCATCGATATTATATCATTTTTATTAATGATTTTTCTTGTCACACATGGATATACTTTATGTCATCTCATAGTGAGATTTTATCCATCTACAAGATTTTTGCCACTATGATACGTACTTAGTTTGATTCTCATATTCGTGTCTTTCATGCTAACTCTGCTAGGGAATGCTTGTCAGGAGTCCTTCATAGTTTTCTTCTGAGCAGGGTACTCTCTCTCAATTTTTCTGTCTTGGTGCTCATGCCCGGAAGGCGTGGCTGAACGGAAGCATCGTCATCTTCTTGAGAAAGCTCATTCTCTTATGCTTGCTTCTATTGTTCCCCACACTTCTGGGCTAAGACTGTTTCTACTGCCACTTTCCTGATTAATATTAAGCCTTCTTCTACTCTTTAGGGTGGGATTCCAGTTAAGCGTCTCTGTGGCAAGACTCCTGACTATTCTAGTCTTCGCCTCTTTAGGTGTGTGTGCTATGTTCTTCTTGTCCCTCGTGAGCGCACCATGCTGACTGTTCAGTCTGTGGAGTACGTTTTTCTGGGTTGTAGTGCCGAGTATAAGGGATATCATTGCTAGGATCCTATTGGCCGACGGATGCAGGTCTCTCAGGATGTGACTTTTGATAGTCTCGTCCTATCTACCCTCGTCCTTCTCCTTCCACCACTCCAGCATATCTTGTTGAGCATCTTTCTTTTCTGACTTTTCCTACCACTCTCATAGTCACCATACCTCCATCACAGCCTTTGACCTCTCTGGTGCCTTCTCCACTGTCTCCTTCACCACTGACATCCTCTCCAGATGCTCCTCCTAGCTTTGTTCCTTCTTATCCATTCTACTACACTCGCCGTCCGTGATTTGGCGATTCTCCTGATGCACCATCTTCTTCTAATGGGTTATCTTTTTCGACCTCTCCTCCTCGATATGCTCTTCGTGATCATCAGTCTATTCGGCCTCCTGCGTGTTTTTGTTTAGTTGCTCTTGCCGAATCGATTTCTTATCTTGATACTGTTGTTCATCAGGAGTGACAACATGCGATGGCAAAGGAGATTGCTGCCCTTGAGCGTACTGGCACGTGAGATCTTGTCCCTCTTCTCACGCGTGTTACTCCTATCACGTGCAAGTGGGTCTACAAGGTTAAGACCCGCTCTGATGGTTCTCTTGAGCGCTACAAGGCTTGTCTCGTGGCACATGGTGTTCAGCAGGAGTATGGTCGTGATTATGATGAGACTTTTGCTCATATGGCTCACATGACTACTGTCTCGCACTCTTCTTTATGTGGCATCTGTTCGGGCATGGTACATCTCTCAGCTTGATATAAAGAATGCCTTTCTCAATGGTGAGCTACATGAGGAAGTTTATATGCAGAAACACTAGGGTATTTTGTTCTTGAGGGTATGGTTTGTCGCCTTTGCCGATCTCTTTACGGTCTCAAGCAAGCTCCTTGTGCTTGGTTTGATCGTTTCTCTTATGTTGTCACTGCAGTTGGTTTCTTTGCCAGTGCTCATGATCCTGCTCTTTTTATTCACACTTCGCCTGTGGTCGAACACTTCTCCTTTTATATGTTGATGATATGATCAGTACTGGAGATGATTATGAGTACATCACTTTTGTTAAGGAGCGTCTTAATAAGCAGTTTCACATGTTTGATCTGGGTCCTCTTTGCTATTTTTTTTGGGATTGAGGTTATTTATACGTCTGATGGCTTCTATTTGTCCCAAGAAAAAGTATATTCAAGACCTTCTTGATCGTGCTTCTCTTACGGATCAGCACACCGCTGAGATTTCCATGGAGCTTAATGTTCATCTTCGGCCCACTGATGGTGAGCCTCTTACTGATTCTACTCGCTATAGTCACCTTGTTGGGAGTTTTGTCTATCTGTGTATCACTCGTCCTGATATTTCATACCCTGTGTATATCTTGAGTCAGTTTGTTTCTGCTCCCACTCAGCTCCACTATAGTTATATTCTTCGTGTTATACGATATCTTCGTAGAACCATTACTCGTCGTCTATTTTTCCCTTGTTTTAGTTCTTTACAGCTCCAGGTATATTATGATGCTACCTGGACTAGTGATCACTCTGATCGCTGGTCTCTTTCTGCCTATTGTGTTTTTCTTGGTGGTTCTCGCATTGCTTGAAAGACTAAGAAGCAGATAATAGTTTCTTGTTCGAGTGCTAAGGCTGAATTGCGAGCTATGACTTTGTTTACTATGGAGGTTACTTGGCTACAGTGATTACTTGTGGATTTTTGTGTTTCTGTTTTAGCACCCACTTCTTTTTCGTTTGACAGTGCTATTAGTTTACTATCAATCCGGTGAAGCATAAGCTTACAAAGCATATTTGTGTTAATGCTTCCTACATGCGAACCCAGGTGCAGTACCAGATTATTGCTCTTCAGTATGTGCCTTCAGAACTTCAGTTGACAAACTTCTTCGCAAAAGCATATACTAGAGCTTAGCACGGCTTCTATCTCTTCGAACTTAATGCTATTGATCCATCGTTATGTTTGAGGAGGGTGTTAGATGTGTATTGTATAAAGAGTTTTTTTTGCATATATAGTGCACATATACTTGTATATATATTGATCTATTAACATCATATTGAATATATACGCTATTCATAACAAGTGCGACATGCGCTATGATACCTGGCGCGCACTTCTTGCTGTGAAGTCTCTCCACAAGAACTACCATCCTGGCAAGAGCGCCTTCCCGGCTCAGGACGCCGATGACAAACTCGACGGTGCCCTGGTTGGCATACAGCCGCTTCAGCGTCATAAGCTCGAACACCTCCCAGGCGACTCCGAAGCGCCCGGTGCGCTGAGCCGCGTGAAGCACGGCGTTGAAGGTGGAGAGGGAGGGGAGCACGCCGCGCTGCGCCAGGTAGCGGCAGGCCTCGAGCGCCTCATCCGGGAGGCGCGTGCGCGCGTAGGCGTGCGCCAGGAGATGGAGGCCGCGGGTCGTCGCGGCCGTGCCACTGTCCTCGTAGGCCGCGAAGAAGGCGTCCAAGAAAGAAGAAGTAGGTGACGAAGAGTGCTTGGCGATGGCGGACTGGAGGAGGATGGACGCGTCGCGGATGAGGGCAGCGCGGGAGAGGAGGTGGACGAGGAGGCAGTAGGAGCGGAGGGAGTGGGAGGACGACGGCGACGAGGAGGCGGACCAGTGGAAGAAGGTGAGGGCGTTCTTGGCGATGTATTACTCTGGGGAGGAGTGGGATGCCTGGCGAGGGAGAGGAGGACGGCGTCGAGGTGGCGGTTGGGCGCCGCGGCGGCGGTGGGGAAGGCGGCGGAGAGCTCCTCCCAAGTCGCTTTCGGATGGTGCGCGAGGTAGTGGGAGATGTGCTGAGGCGTTGTTGCGGCTGTGGACAGGGTGGAGGCGGGACCGCGGGAGCGAGGTCGAAGAGTCCGCCGCCGTGCCACGCGACCATGCGGCCGCCGGACCTGGCCACCGATCGACCCAGCATCGAGGCCACCCCGCCGTCAGTGATGGTTGTTGAAGCATCATCTATTTGGGCTCCAACATCCGTGTCCACCGTTCGATCAGAAGACGGACGATCAAGATGATAAGCGGCAAACAACCATGCACAGTTCTGGGGCAAATTGGGGACTCCGCATGCCAACCTTAATTACCTCCATCCGAGGCTAGTAGGCTACCATTTTTTAAAATCAATTTTACAATCATTGATTTATGATCGAATGGAATTGACGGTCGTGAAACGAGTAGCAGTTTGCGACAACACATACTGTTTCACTGTACTTGTACTATATCTATTTCAATATATTTTTATACTCGTGAGTATCTATTTCAATATATTTATCTAATGAGAGAATCTAGAATATAATTATTATAATTTTATCTATGTTTCTATTTAAATTTATGTTATTAATAGGAATAGATGATTATTTCTCGTTAAGTATTTCTTAGATTTAGTGTTTCATTAGTGTGTGTAGGGTGAATTATAGACAAATATAGCGAAAAAGATATTATTATATGGATGATTGCATCGGGCTTAAATTTTTTTTCCGGATACAGCGCCAAGACTGGCTGACTCGTGGCTAGACCGACAAGTAACAGCCGCGGCAAGAGCGACATCAGTGCATGCCAGACGCAGTTTATTGTCTTATTGATTCTGCTACTGTATAAGACGATACAATTGTTCTTGCAGTAACAACTTGTAGACAGCGGTATCAGTAGCTAACTGCAGCTATATGTTCTCCTTCACAACCGTGACTGGGCAGGTCGCGTGGTTCACAAGATAGGTGCTCACGCTTCCCATCAGAGCCCTGCGCGAAGAAACAACAATGGTCACAGAAAGGATCAAGACATCAAGTCAAATCAGCTGGATCTACGCGGTCTAATCACACGAGCAACCTCAACGACATCCTCGAACGCAGAAAGATTTTAAGGCCAGAAAATAGAAGCTGTATATATACCTCTTCAGTGTGCTTAGGCCTCTATTTCCGATAACCAAGCAGTTGAGGGGAACCTGGTCAACTGCTTCACACAGCTTCTTTGCAGGGTCGCCATAGAATATCTTTGCAAGGACTTGAATCTGCAGTCATGTAGTTTCGACGACGAAACAATCAGATGGCAAGAGCAACACCAGGAAAAGAAACACGAGCAAATTGCAAACGGAAGACGAATAACTCGTACCCCTGTCTGATTTGCCACTTGAGTAAGGATTTCTAGCGTCTCCTTGTCAGGTGACACACCGTACGTCTTGGTGACATGGGGGTCTGAGAACTCTATCAGGGGGATGAGCGCTGAAATCCAGAAGAACAACTTCAGAAGCATGGTAATTTCATAATACAATGGAAAACACTGCAAGTCCAGACTTCATCAGGCTAGTAATCTGCTCCATGAATCATGTGCAGAACTCAAGATACAGTAAAGAACAGAGAGTAACAGTCAGGGGCTCACGTGAACCACTCTGTTCCCAGAGATGAACTACTCCTTGCTCATTCTGGTAGGAATTGTTGACATGGATAAGTATGAGTTGATCACCGTTCCTGGTAAGGTTGGTTGATGCCCATCTCAGAGCTGCTTTGCTGCATGATGAAAAGTCCACAGCGACGCCAATGTTCCTCCCAGCCATGTTCCTGCAAACAAGCGCCAACAGGTTGCGATTTCCAGACCAGTATATCCAAGAAAGACAATGAGGTTTCAGCTATGGCTTTGCAGTTGTTGGTCAGGTCCTTAAATAGATAATTAAAACTACGAAGATTGGAAATACCAAACAAAAGGGGGGAAAAGAGACAAAAAAAAACGGGCTTATCTTTCCCTTCATTTTTTTCAAAATTCCTTTTACACAGGTGAACCAATGATGTTTGTGCCTTTGTTGCTTTAGCTGATTCCTTATCACCACTTTAGCTCCCCAGTAAACAAAAATGTTACACCTGCTTGCTGCTGCTCGTGAAGCTGATGAGTACAAGGGACATACAAAGTCAAGATTCATGATGCAAAGCAAAAGGTGGCAAAAGGAATTTTGTTCCAGTTTCTTTCATCCCACTGTCACTGCGAGCCCGGATTCTACTTCATCGGTTAACTAAAGCAGCAGCATCTGCAAGGCATAGGTAATGCCCAAGAGAACAATTCTGATGTTTACTGATTTTGACCAAAAGAAGGCGCATACAAAAGCCAGGTAAATCAGGAATAAGATATTATGAGATGCTTCCTATTCAGACACAAGCAATTCAATATTTAGTTATTCTTTGCAAACATAGTAGCAACAACAGTTTAGCACTTTTTGACATGCCTTGTTCCATTACTACAGAAGAGCCATGTTCATCTTTACAAACAAAATGGTGAAGTTAGAAAAGCAACTGCAGAGAAATGGAATGCAAGTTGATGTAATTTGACTTTTCCGTTGCAATACACTGCAAACAAACCATCAAATAGGTTTCGTAGATGACCAGAAGAGCAAGATCTTCCAAACAACATGTGATGTAAAAGTACAACTGTTATGATCCTTAGATCATAACAGTAAACATCACCGGGAGAGAGAATACTATAGATTGGGGAGACGAAGGGGATTGAGATTTAGACTATTGTATTCTCATTGCTTAACGCCAACGATTACAATAGATCTCCTTAAATAGAGGGTTCTTCTAACAATTATAGATAAAATAAATCTAAATGATGGCCTTCCTAACTAATAGATGGCCTTCCTAACTAATAGACAACCTTTTCAACTACCTAATTCCTATACAAAGAAACTAATCAACTATTTAAGTAAATAAATATTCTTATCGGGGAAGGTAACCCTTCCTAATCATGGTGCTACAGTACCAGTGGTACCGTTAACATGCATGAACAGTACCCTAGCCCATGACAACTACTCCACTCCTTTTGCGACAGCTCGTCCTCGAGCTGTGGTGGCGGCCATAGCTGAAACCCTAGGAGACCCTATGTTGAGAGGTTGTGGCGCTGGCAAAACATTGCATGGAAGATGGTCCGCAACGCTTCAATAGACAGCAACGACGACTGCGGTCCCTTGGCGTGTCTTGACGTTGCAGGAGGCGTCGGTGGCATGGACAAGCTGCGCGGGGCAGCAGCGCAACGTCGTCGTGGTCCTGACACCTGCCACGCCCCGCACCTACGAAGGCACAACGTCGACCGGGCGCGTGGAGAAGGCAGTCGTTGGGCAGCAGCCTTCTTCCTCGGCGAGGGTACCGTTGGTGCAACCACGAGCAGCGAAGTTGACGATGCGGAAGTTACCGGCGAAATCAGAGATGCCTCCTGTGGCGTGGACCACGCAGTAGCTGCTGCCCGTGCATTCTTCTTCTCCTTTTCCATCAGCTTGACTACCATAGTCGCTATGTCTACCAAGATGGCTTTCATGTCGTCTACGCTGGCACCCATCTCGTTGAGGGTGGCCCTTATGGCCTTGAAATTATCGGTAGCAGAAAACTATGGTGTTGTCTCTGATACCAAGTTGTTATGATCCTTAGATCATAGGGGTAAACATCACTGGGAGGATAGCCGGGTAGCGTCGGCTGCTAGGGGAGAGGGAAGACTATAGATTAGGGAGACGAAGGGGATTGAGATTTAGACTATTGTATTCTCGTTGCTTAATGCCAACGATTGCAATAAACCTCCTAATATAGAGGGTTCTTCTAACAATTATGGATAAAATCAATCTAAATGATGACCTTCTTAACTAATAAATGATCTTCCTAACTAATAGATAATCTTCCTAATTAATAGACAACCTTTTCCAATTAACTCATCGCTATACAAGGAAACTAATCAACTATTTAAGAAAATAGATATTCTTATCGGGAAAGGTAATCTCTGTCTAATCCTAGTGCTACAGTACCCCCGAACCATGACACCAACCATGAGAATTAGCACTGGATTGCATTGTATTTTTGTAAAGTATTTTACAATAACATTAAATAGCAGCGTTTTAAAACATTAGCTGCACAGTTCACCTAATGAAAATGTCAAAAGTTCTAGGTACACTGTCAGTTAGAAATAATTCTAAACATTCGGCTGCTGAGCACAAGCTGATTAACTCGCTCTTCAGAATGAAAAGATATGCTACAGGCCTACACCCACTCCTCTCACTTGAAATATGACACATGATAGATCCACCAGCTGCCCAGAATTCCAATGACATGCAGTATTGTTTTGTCTTTTAATTCAACCGTTCCAATAGTGAAGAGCTTGTAATCGTCAGCATCAACTTTTCTTGTCTGCAGGAACTGCAGATAAATGCGCAAGGGTTTAACTCAAGAAATAAGCACATGAAAGGTGCATACTGAGGAGCGAGGAAATAAACTAGGAAGTTGAATATTGCCATAGATATGTTTCGGTCTTGCTGATACTAGCCATTACTTCACCAAATAAAGCATAACTTTAAATCTATTATCAGCATTTATGTTTGCTTTAGTAAAGCGCAATTCAGACATACAACAACAAAAAAAATGGAGTTGCTGAAATGTACAACTCAAATGAACCGAAATATCTCCTACTGTTTCTTGTAAAAAAGAACTAAAATCTTACCTAAATTTCAATAGAAAGAACTGAAATTGAATTGCAGTTTTCTTTACTTAAAAAAAGTAGAATTAATTGCAACAGGAAGCATGGCAGACAGCTGCAAGCATACAGCCCAAGGGAGAAGAAAGGCATAGCACCTGAAAGCTGTAGTCTAATAGTTCTGTCAGTCCATTGGTTTTGTGCTTGTCGATATATGATTTAAGATGGTGTACTTCCACCGAAACAGCATGGGTACATTTTATCTAAACGGACTCAATAGCCAAAACATTTTACCAAATCATCAACTAGTTCTCTGTCAGGAACCAAGGAAGGATCATGAGGCTTTGCATACTTCTGCCTAAATGATACAATATACACTACGAACACCACCTAAAAGACTCACACTATGGAGAGGTGGGGCAGCCCCAAACTTACAAGCATGAACCTCTCGTAGATATGTTCCCAGCCACCTTTACCCAAGGTAGACATATCATTGATGGGGGGTCTGGTTTTCTATAAGAGTAAGACAACATTGAGAGATGATCTAAATGGGGTCATTTTACTGCTTGATTTCAAAAAAGTGTATGACAAAGTAAAATGATTTTTTCTACTTTTCTTAATGTTTTCAAGCTTAGGGGATATGCCAGGGTTATGTAGACGGTCAAAAAGGTAATGTGAGTGAAAGTTCACGACCATATGGAAAGCATTTTGGAACCAGTATGGGTTAGAAACAATGTGATATAGAACTACTGTGAAATCTAATATAAATTGCAGGCAGCAGCCATTATCCCCCTTTCTGGGGGACAAGCATGAACCTCACCTCCCCCTTCCAAAACGCAGGATTTTGACGCATCTCCCTTTGATGGATCTGAAACATTAATGTTATATTAGGCAACAGGAAAAAAATGCAGATCATCGGCTTGTAATAAGTTAATTATGTTGAGTAGCATAATTAAATCCGAAACAATACAATCATTCCATGCTGATCACCATAAATATGTTATTTTAAGATATTTCATGATAAAACAACATAATCATTTGACTAACCTCCTGAAGAAACAAGTATATTGAATAGGGGTTCGGCCTTGAAGAGTAGAGAAGAAGCAAAATATGGATGACAAGACCTATCGGGTTCTGCCAACCAAATGCAATCAAAACAATCAAACCGACAGGCAGCTGATATTTCCTGACCAAAGACCACAATTCGCCAAGCTCATGTTTTGAGTATCCTAAGGGTCCACTGATGTCTTCTGAGGGGTGATCTACTGGTCGTTCTGCGATGCAAAAAATTAGAAAAGATAATACCATGCATTAGGGTAATCAATGGGCCATTAACGGCTGGCTTTTGCTTCGAGCTCCACCAGAACCCTATACATACCCAATTACCCAGATCATACCCACCAAAGTATACTCGGGAAAAAAACCACTCCTGTCGGACTCCATCAACTTGTGTAGGCTACCACCGTGTTAAGCAGTCTTAACGTTTTCTCCCTATGGAGCAATAGAGCAAAATCCGAAACGTTTGTAATATGTCTGGAGGCAGAATTCTACCTTCTTTAGCATCAGCTACTTTTCGAGGATAAAGCGTCATGGCAAGTGCTGTGCCCGTCCCAAATCCTTTGAGCACCTTAAGACCTGAAACGATAGTTAAAATCAGTGAAAGCGAGCCTGGTCAATCGGTACTGTAGGCTATATCCAGGTTATTTCGAATGATATTGGAGACAAAGCAAGTAAAATCCTCGATACAAGGGAAGGCAATTGCACACCACACCGCAGACAACTCAAACATAGCACACGATTGACGATTACAAGGCTACCTGGTAACTGTAGCCGGACTCCGAGAGGCATTCTGGCCGTGAGGAAAGAAGAAGCTCCGAACTTGGGGGCGCGAGCTTGGAACGTGGGACTCGAATAGCGCGACCAGACGCTATGCAGCCCGTGCCTGACGAGAACTGATGGGAGTGAATCGAAGGCATCAGCAGAGCCGAGCAATGGCGATCAACGAAAGAGGACCAAAAAGCAAAGAAACTCACGAGTAGGGTTGGCGACGGGGGCGCAGGAGGCGGAGAAGGTGCGAGCGGGAGCGAAGGGCGGGGGGACGCCCCGCTGGAGATGCGCGGCCGCGTCCCTCGCCAGCCGCCTCCACGCCATTATCGCCTCTCGTGGTCAAGATCAAACCCCCCAGGCCCCTAGTAGCGCTGTTTCTCTCTTGGGGAGGAGGAAGTAGAAGTACAGAAAAAGATTATTGATAATCTGCCGCACCTTACCGGTTGTTTTGATAAATTGCCGTTATTTTTTGTTGCGATTGATATTTTATCTTATCTTTAGTGCCCTATCTTGTTTTTTTTTTTACCTTTTAATAAATAAATACCAGCTTGCTCTTGTCTTCTTCCTCTTTATCTCTTTCTTTCTTCCATGCTTTCTTACTCTGCCCATGACTGACCTCTCTAATAGCTCACTGGCTTCTCACCTCGACTCCAGCCTTCACCGCCCAGCCGTGTTGCCCCTTCTCTTTTTTCTCCGGTCGAAGCCACGGCGCCCCCTCCTCCCTTGAGTAGTTGAGTTGCTGAGCCTCTCCGGCACGCGCATCCCCCACTGGAACCGTAAGCTCGCCTTGTTCCATATTACCACGACGCTCCTAGTGGTGAGGTGCATCCTGGACAGCAGCGCCCCACCCCCTGCCACTCCTCCCCACGACCGCGACGTCACTCACGAACCCGTTCTCACTGAACGAGAACGCCTTGTGGCCTTCGTGGTGGTCGTGGTCATCGTCGTTGGAGAGATCCACCAATTTGTGGGGCGGCGACGGGAGAGGATTGCGACAGGAGGCGGAGAGCGGATTGAGTTGGTGAGGGAGAAGTCGCCGATGCGGGGCTTAAAGAGGAGGGAGAAGGCGGCGGGGGGGGTAGAGGAGATGAGGTTGAACTCGGCGAAGGGCGCACACGCGGAGGACTCGAGAGAGCTGAGGCTGGTGCGGACAGAGAGGACAAAGGGTTGGAGCGGATCATTGGGGCGGTACGAGAGGAGCGTCGGGCCGGAGGGGAAGGTGGTGGAGAGGTCGAAACGGAGGTCCTTGGCGTCACTGCGGGGGGTTGCTAGGGGATGGCGTGGCGGGCCGGGAGGAGGGGAAGCCAAGGTGACGCGTGGAAGCATGGTGAGAGGTGGGGGGTTCACATGGAAGAAGAAGGGAGAGAATAAGACAGAGGTCGTCGGTCTGGCATGGCCAAAGTAAAAATGCTGGGGAAAAGAAAGGGTGGAAAAAAAGCGGAAAGAATACAAGAGTAGAAATGTTCAAACTGGCAAATGATCCATTACAATGATAATTTGTTACAACCAAGTGTGGCTCAAATCCCCCCAGTAAAAAACGAGAACGGAGGAGAGCTTGTCGAGCGTTGCCGCCATGGCTGCCGATTCCGTTCCGTTCTCGTGCAGTTTCCGGCCTCGTGAGCTTTTGGGCTTTTAGGTCCACTTACTGAGTGTCCTATTTGTTCTGGGTCCTACTATGAGATGGCCGTACAGTGATCTGGGCCTTATTGGGCCCACTGGCAAGATTAGCCCTTCCCACATTGGGTCAACGAGACGCGACCAACCACTACCTCTCTCGGTCGTTCGTTGGTCGGCGTACTCGGCACCGCCGGCCGCCGCGCTTCCCACGGCCGCCGGATCTCTCGACGGAGAGCGCGTTCCTCGTCGCGGCCGGGACTGACTGCCCCTGGACTTCGTTGAAGGATCCTTTCGACGTTCGCTTTGCTTTCCTTCCCGGACAATTGCGGTAACTACCAGCTGCAGTTCTTGAAAGGTCACTGTTTTCTCAGCTGAGCCCTGCCGTGATCTCAAACTCTTGCTTTTATAATTTGACGAGATGTTACTATTACTAGAGTAAGGCTTGGTGGATGTCGTTCTCATCGTATCAAAAACCTCAAGTGCTTCCTTGCCAAAACCGTGCCGTGCATAACCCGCAGTCGTAGTATTCCATGAAACTACATCCATCTTCTCAAATGCATTGCGAGCCATCAGTTCCCTGTCGCCTGTCGTCAGGAACAAGGTCTAATCGCCGATTTAATTGGTGATATGAATTAAATCTCTAAATTACTCTTGTCTGCAGGGCATATACCATGGGAGAAGTCACAATTGACGACAGGTCCCTGCCGATTGGCGACAGGAGGCTGTTGTCAATTCGATCGGCGACAGGACCCCTATCGCCAATTGAAACGGCGATAGGGAGCTATCGCCGATTGAAATGGCGACAATTCCCTATCGCCAATTGAAATGGCGACAGTTCTCTATCTCCCATTGAATTGGCGATAGGAACTCTACCCCTATAAAAGCTCGATAAAACCCTAAAATTCGGCACATAATTCATTTGTATTCAGAAAAAACAGGAGGAGGGAAGGGAGAAGAGTAGAGGGGGGAGAGAAGCTAGTGAAACGCTGTCCGTCCGGTTCGCCACCTGTGAGGTAATTTTTGGAACCGAATAGATTACATAGGTTTGGATGTACGGTTGCGTGGTGCAGTATGTTGCACACAATTTTTTCCCGGTGGGTGTCTTGTTTTAGATATATGGTTAATCGTGGAAATGTTGTTCATGGTGTAGTGCGTCAATTATATCGAACGCCACCAATTTCAAAATTTACTACGATCTGAAGAATAGTCTGGAGGGTCCCGAGGGGATTGACCTACGTTATTTTCAATCGACGACCGTGCCCCTGCCAAGAGCAGAGGGATGTATATAGGGGGCTATGATGCAGTGTTTATTTCATACATTCCAAGTGGACCGTGATGTGTATGATCTGAGATTGAGTTGCCTTGCCCCTTGAGCAACACAACCCACATATTTGGAGTTAATGCAGCTGAAGGGGACAAAGTCATGGCAGTCATATCTACGCGTGGCGAAGGAGGGAGGGTGGGATTTGGTCCTTCTGGCCCAAGCATATGCCAAGCCCATACTTGCATCCGCGGTTGAACAAGAAGGGGGTGGTGATGCCGAAGAAGTCGGTCACTCCAGCCACAGCGCGGCGCACATAGTTGCCGAAGCTTCCGTAGTTGTTGATGCTGTCGACGAAGACCCTGAAGAAGTAGCTCATTCAGTCAGGCAGACCAGTGGGCTTGCTGACGAGGGTGAGGAGCTCGAAGCCATTGTGCAAAGGATGGACCAGGAATCCTGGGATTACAATGCATTGTCAGAAGATGAAGGATCCGACGACGAGGATGATATGGACCAGTTGGCGGTTCCATCCGAGTGGAACACATACCAGTTCGACAACCTAGTCGTGAACGGAGGTTCTCGTGTGCTGTGGGAGTAAGACCAGAGCGAGGTCAGGTAGGGAGCTGTGTACAAATGCAAGGAGGTCGTGCAGGAGGCGGTCAAATTCTAGGTCTTATCGGTGCGGCGCACATTCATAGTCATCAAGTCCAACCCAAGATGCTACGATGTGAAGCGCGAAATAGAGAGATGGTCTTGGCGAGTGCACGCATTTCAGCCGAAGTGTGACACCTACTGGAAGTGCTCTATAGTAGTTCCACACACATGCGTCGTCGCTGAGTCAGTGCAGTCCCACAGGAACCTGTCATTAGGCTTCATCGCTAACCTCATGTACAGTGAGATCCTGGATAATCTTGATTTTGAGGCACGATCCATCATTCGTGTGATTGAGGTAAGATTCTAATACACAATCAGCTATGCCAATGCTTGGAGGGCAAAACAGAAGGCATTGAAATCAAGGTTCGACACGTTTGAGGATTCCTACCACAACCTCCCAGGGCTACTCCAAGTTATACAAGATAGGAATCCCAGAACTCATGTTGACATTCAAGACGCCACACATCCGAAGTGGGCCAATACGAGGGTACTGCACTGAGCATTCTTCACCTTTGGTCCACACATCAATGCATTTCGGTACTGCCGTCCAATCTTGTGCATAGATAGCATATTCCTAACTGGAAAGTACAAGGGCCAGATACTGACCGTAATAGCGACGGACGACAACAAGTTCTTACCATTGCATTCGCTTTCGTGGAAAGTGAGAACACGGACAACTGGTTGTGGTTCCTGAAAAATATGGGGATTTCTGTTGTACGGGGCCGTCCAAACGTATGCATCATTCATGATCGGTATGCCGGCCTGCTGGGTGCAATAACCCAACTACAACAAGAAGATAACGAACCACTTGCATGGGCGGATTTGCAGAGCAGGTGGCGCATGAGACACTTGGGGGCAAACTTCTACAAGTAGTTCCACAACAAGTACATGATGAACTTGTTCAAGCGATTGTGCAACCAGAACCAGCAGTAGAAGTTTGAAATACTCTAGAATATTTTGAATGAGCGGACCCAGACGCACAGAAGGGAGGCAACGAAAAGGGCCACCCCAAACGCTGACCAGACCCCCGAAGCATTGCCACAACTACCCACATATGGTCCCAACCTAAGGAGAAGTGGTCGCTGCTGCATGATAGGGGTGGTGCTCGATATGGTGTCATGACAACTAATTTAGCTGAGGTTTACAACTGGATCATGCGCGGCGCAAAGTGCCTCCCTTTGGTTGGTACTATGGAGGCAATTCTCTGTGGTACGACAAACTACTTTGTTGACAGAAGCAACAACGTGTTGCTCGCTATGGCAAATGACAGAGTACTCGACTCCGCCATGATCACCAAGTACATGGAGGAGAAGAGCAAGAAGGGTGAGATGCATCGGGCATTCAAGATGGGTGCAAGGGAGCTTCCCTTAGAGATAATGTGCAGCGATAAAGGACACCACAAGATGAACCGCGAGAGGATTACTCACGGGTGCACGCTACGCCGCACTAGTTGCATATGCACTTGCAACAAACCCCTTCTTCTACATAGGCTCTGCTCCTATGTTATAGCCGCATGTTCAACGGTGGCACAACATCCTGGGCTGTACCTCTCTGATTACTTCAACAAGGAGGAGGTGATGCAAACATGGAGTGCGAAGATATATGGTTACGCTGTGGTTGGCCATTTCACTGTCCATCCCATCTGGGAGCAACTAATCTGGGCCGCGGACATTGAAAGGCTGAAGGGAAAGGTTGGCCGGCGACATGTATGGTACATTAGGAACGATATGGACAAGCAGAAGCCGGACGTCGTACGAAGAAGTGCTCCATTTGTAGGGAGTGTGGGCACACCTTCAAGAAAATGCCCGACGAGAATTCTCAGGACGAAGGAGACATCGACACTCCGGATGTCACTGCGGGTACCTCATCCTGCCACCCGACTCTAGGCAGTTCACATGGGGGACGTTAAGGTTGCGACCACGGAAAAGCATATACAATTGTAATATGTGATTACCAATGTTCTAGAATATCACTTTGATTTGTAAAAAAACTAAGTGTTATGATATCTTGCTCAATGTTATATAATATCAGTGTGATATGTCGCAGTTTTGAGTAATGGCAAATTCCCATGATTTTATCTTCCTTATCAACTTGTGGGAGGAGTTGGGGTTGTGATTGTCCCTTTGTCTTCTGTTCACATTTACACAATTTTGACTTTTTATTACTAAAAAATTAACTCCATGGATCGAAGGTAAAGTGCGAGGTAAGGAACCTGTACATATAATCAACAAGTTGGAAATCTAAATCTAGCGAATTAAATATGAAGTACCAACCGTTGAATACATAGTACGCGGTGGAATGCGAAGTTCGGCTGTGTGGTGTACGTGTCGGACGTTGCAGCCTCGTGTCATGGTGGGTCGACCACGTCCCGGACGCAGTGAAGCCCTGTCCGACTGGCGTACTACTCCATGTACTCCTCGTACTCTCCGTGGTCATAGTGATCATCCCGACGATGTAGACGTAGGCGCTGAGCCAACCCTGAACCCAAGGGAACATCTTCTTCGCCTAGGTGGTAGTACCATGTACCCCCTTCCTAGTGTACCTGTGGATGGTAAGACAATTATTTGGTATGTATGTAACACATATTGTACTAAATAAGTAAATCGTGAACTTACCCATGGACGTGGGCCGGCAATCGCTGAGCCCAGGGGGCTAGGAGCTGCTGTCGCAGACCGAATTGGCGCATGACCCGCGCCGACTGGTACTCCTCCACGAAGACCATGTGCACCAAGTGCCTCTGCGTGTACCAGTACACATAGTCTCGTGTGCACAGGCTAGACAGTCCTCCGGGCGCGCTGCGGACACCCTCTCCTAAGTGTACGGTCTCCAGATGACGCGGTCATCCGTTAGCTGATCGAACATCGCGACGTAGTCTGGGTACAACCCCTGCGTGGGGATCAGTGTGTAGATTACCCGGAATTGACCAAAGGAAAACTTAGCATATGAAATTGTGATTGCATTATGAGAAAATAATCAATGTTTACGAAACTAACCCGTCGGCGGCACCATACCGTGCCCGTGGTCGGTCGATCCATGTCATCGTTCTCGACATACAGGCTTACCGTGTACTCTCCCAAGTCCAGCTGTGTATATCTGGTCTGGAAGCGCTCGAAGGACCACAGCTGTAGAAGTAGCGGACATCCAGAGAGGATGGAGTTGTCCTGGTCCCGGCGGCACGCGTTGCACAGTGCGCGGTACGTTGAGCACAACACGGCTAGACCCTAGGCGTAGGGCTGGATCTCCTCCACCGGCCAGTCCGCGAGCTCACGTGTGTACCGGATGTAGTGCTTGTCGACGCTGTCGTCGTGGGACCCCAGGAACATGACATACCCGAACAACCACAGTAGGTGGGCATCGAAGTGCCTCCTCACCGTCTCATTGGGTGCATCCTCCGTCATACGCTCGGGCAGCAAGAAGACATATACACGTCAGCAAGGTTCACAAATGAATTGATACGAGAGGACAATAGTTATGAAGACTTACTAGAACTAGCAGATCCACCATAGCATCGGCCCTGTGCGGACTGTTGAACTTGTGGTAATCGCTGTCCGACAACAGCACGTCTTGGAACCCCGCTAGGAACTCCGTGCGCCATGTGGGCGAGATCTCATATGCCGTCATGGGGAATCCTGTGCAGGGAAACCCGATCAGAAAGCTCACGTCCTGCAGTGTTGACTCCAAATCCATACATGGAAGGTGAAACGTGTGCGTCTCCGGCCTCCATCGGTCGACCAATGCCGTCAGTAGGGCCCGATCATATGGAAAACACATTGACGTACAACCAGGACCGCGGTCTTGGCTGTCCTCCCACGTTGCCTCCACCATCTGTGCCAGTGGAAGGAGACCTGCCGCCCTCAACCTGCGTCAGGTCAGGTTATGAACGAACGTTAGTCCATATGTAGTAATCATGCCACAAATGAGTATATGAATATCGCAACGTCACGTATCTTGGCTCCCAGCTTGGGTGCAACCTCCATGCCCTGATGGGCATGCGCAGCCGCAACACGCAAAGCTCAATCGCCGCCTCGCCCTCCTGGGGAGGATGGTACTGAAGCGGCTACGATGATATAGGCGTAAAGCAGCAGTCGTAAAACTCATCATTAAGACATAGTCACGGCAGAAAACTCCCCCTCATCACAAGGATTTTCCTCCCACTTTGACAATGTAATAATAAAAAATGTTAGAGAAGGAAAAATTCTCAAGAAAGGAGCAAGTAGAGTAAAAATCAAGAAGCTTTGTAGATTATCCAAGCCACTGCGCATTGATTTAATAGATTGATAAAGCCATCTTTTTTATTAGAGCTATCTAGATCATATAAAGTCATATACCATATATCAATGTCAAAACCAAGTCTTTTAGAATGATTAAGCAATTTAAATTACTGACAGGCATCTCAACCGTGACCAAACCGAATATAAAGAGCACAATGAGATATCACAAAGAGAAGTTAAAAGCCTAAAAAGTGAGACAAACTTTAAATATAGATGAGCTTGATGTCTCATGTAACAACCGATTATTCCAACTCAAGTCTTAAGCATGTGGCATGCTTGGAGCATACTTCTTTTCAATGGTAGCATACTTGTAGCATACTTCTTTTCAATTATGGTATGCTTGAAACATACTTGTCATTGGAGCACATTTTATGCTCTTTGTGTGTGTGTATGGCATGCTTGAAACATACATCTTTTCAATTTTCTCTTTCTCATTTTTTCTTTGTATAACATGCCAAATTGAGTGAACATAAAAGGATTTCAATACGAGACATATGAGCCTCAAAGTCAAGATTTAAAAAGGACTCACAAGTAAGCTAATCCTTTTCGATGAACATCACAAAGTAATAATTATAATCAATCTAGTCACGGTCTTCCGCCATGTCAGCTTTAGTTCAAATGTGGCAAAGTAGTTGTAACCAGTCATGATCAAAACTACACAGCACGTGAGTAAATATGATAAAGAGAGTTCTACACCTCAATTGATTTTAATGGTTTGGACTTGATGAATTGTTTGACAAGTATAATAAACAAGGCTTCTAACAGTTTAAACAACAATCTTCCCCTCAAAATAATCTCATAGGATGCAACACCCCCAACTCACTTCGTAAAAGAGCAAACCGTGCAGAATCAAGTGGTTTTCTGAGAATATCAGCAACTTGAGAATCTGTATCAATAAAATGCAAAACAACATCTCCCTTTTCCACATGGTCTCTAAGAAAATGATACCAAATATCAATGTGTTTGGTTTGTGAATGTTGTACATGATTTTTAGCAATACAAATAGCACTAGTGTTATCACAGTAAAGAGGGACACTATCCAAGTCTAAGCCAAAATCGTTAAGCGTAGCTAACATGCAAAGCAATTGTGAGCAACAAGAAGCAGCAACCACATATTCAACCTCAGTAGTGGTAAGTGCAACAAATAATTGTTTCCTAGAAGCCCATGAAACAAGAGAAGTGCCTAAAAAATAAAATATACCAGAAGTACTATTCCTATCAATTCTACAACCACCGAAAGCTGCATCTGAATAAGCTCTAAGGGTAAGACATGATGATGAAGAATATCATAGACCAGATTCTAAAGTTAACTGAAGATACCTAAAAATACGCTTAACTGCCTGGCGATGTGAAGCACGTGGGGAAGCTTGAAAGCGAGCACACAAACATAAAACAAAGTGAATGTCTACTCTTGAAGCAGTGAGATACAGAAGTGAACCAATCATGCTTTTGTATTTTTTTTTTATCAACAGGCTCTCCATCTTCATTAGGGTCTAACACTGCAGTGGATCCCATTGGTGTGGAGACTGGTTTACTTGTCCCCATGTTGAACGACGAAAGAGATCCTTACTGTACTTTGTTTGATGAACAAAAATACCTAGCTTTGACTGCTTGATCTGAAAGCCTAGGAAGAATATGAGTTCTCCTATCATGCTCATCTCAAATTCTCTGTTCATAGTATCTGAAAACTTTGAAACAAAAGCATGAGAGGAACCATCAAAGATGGTATCATCCACATAAATCTGAATGAGTAAACGACCATTGTCATACTTGAGAGTAAACAAAGTTTTATGTACCTTGCCCATTTTAAAGTTATTTTAAGAAAATGTGATTTAAGTCTACCATACCATGCTCTAGGTACTTGTTTCAAACTATATAAAGCTTTGGACAGTTTATAGACATGATTAGAAAATTTATAATTTGTAAAACCAGGTGTTTGTCTTACATACACTTCTTCCTCAATATAGCCATTAATAAAAGCGCTCTTAACAGCCATTTGATTGAAACCCTTAGATGCAGCAAAAGCTAAAAGCATTCTAATGACTTCTAATCGAGCAACGGGTGCAAAAGTTTTACCAAAATCAAGACCTTCTACCTGGGTAAAACCCTGAGCCACAAGCCTGGCCTTATTTCAAACAACAACACCATCCTCAATTTGTTTATTCTTAAAAATCCATTTGGTTCTAATAACATTATTCTAATGACTTGGAGCTCTATCACTCGGTACTTGGATCTACAGTGCTCAAAAATCTATTACTCGGTATTCGGAGATACATTCCTCGTAGCTACAGGACTCGGAGTTATATTACTCGGTACTCGGACCTATATTACTTATAGCTACAGTACTCTGAGTCCAGTCGAAAAGTATCATCGAGTATCACCGATTAGACCACTTGATACAAGGCATGATCCAACCACTCACATTGAAAATCCAACAACCGAAACTTTCACAACCACAAATGCTAATACAATCCATACGTTAATTATTCATCATTATAAAATTTATAATCCGTCTACAGGATCTTTTACTATCAGTCCATGTAGTCTTCTACGATCAATTCACGTAGTCTTAACATTTTTCAGAAAAATTGCAGTCGGTCAAACAGGCCCAGTAAGCTAGGCCACGCGCGCCGGGCAGGAGCGCGGTGGCACGTGAAGCGTCCCGCAACGGGGACAGTTGGTGGCGGGGGACCGGAGGTCTTAGCGTACGGAACGACCATGAGAGCTCCATTCCTAGCGGCTTTAGATCAGGTAGAGATAATAGGTCATGTTTTACAATCCCATGACAAACATGTTCAACCGCGTATGTTCAGCGTGATTTGCAGCAAGCCTTTTCGACGGCACTGCATTTTCAGAATTCTTCTTCCATCAGAAATATGGGGCCTAGGAAAGGCATACTCCATTGGACTGAGCTTTCTGGACAGCACGAGAAAGAATGTGCTGGTCTAATGTCTGTACGCATTTCAGACTCGACCACCTGTCAACTTTTACGGTAGCGAAATATTCTGGCTGGAGGTGCAGCCATGACGCAGCCCATTGAATGGCGCCGCTTCTGCTGCTGCTGCTCCCTCGATCCACTGTGCCTTTCAGTACTGACGTGCACACGATCCGGTTTAATCATAGCTGTTAGATACAGTGACCACAGCATTCAGAAGGCTATTGCCATCAGGCTTCGATGCTGACGTGGCGTATGAGCTGGCGTCGGCGTGGACCGAAGCCGTTCTACGGACATGGGCCTGCCACCTCACTGTCATGTAAGACCATTCTGGTGTGTGTCACTTGTGCTTGGCTGAGAGTGAAACCCTCCTCATATAATGCTGCATGTCTTGCTGGTCCTAGTTGTCTGGGTATTCCTGAAGCAGCCTCACCTGTTTGCTATGTCATGTCTTCCAGCTCCATACGCACATTGCGACGCATTTTCCTCGCACGGTTGGCTCCAGTGCAAGATTGGTAATGTTGCAGTACCACTGTCAGGAGAAGGAAAGATGAATGGATGGTTGTGAATTGGTGATGCTGATAGTGATAGTTTCAAGTCCCTTTCAATCGGTTGAGTTGTCGTCGTGCACCATTGTCCTTGCTCTCTTGTCTGCAATGGTGAGTGAATTGTGGTTACCTTCTGACGAAATCATATGGTAATCTCGTATTCAGGATCTTTTTAGGGAACTTATATTCCGACTTCGGAGGCAAGAACAGGTTGCCACCGGCAGGCGCACGCGTAGTGTCCCGTGCTTCGCAGCAGGAAATCTGAACCTGCAATCTGGGCTGCTCCATCTTCTACTACTAGTTTACTAATCCCATTGGCGACACTGCATGTTGCTCCGTGTGTGTTCATGGTACATGCCGGCCATCCGAGCTGCTACTTTTCTTCTCCTCTCAAATGTACTTCAGTGGAACCAAGTGGGCTTGTGGCGAGTACTAGGATTGATTGCAAGTTGCAGAAAACGGACACGGAGAGATTGGTGAGGTTGAGGCTTTTTGACTGTTCATCTTGCAAGAATTTGCCCTGGATCTTGCATGCAGCACTGGAGTTTGTCACCGTACATCCCACGTAAGCCTCCCTTTCTCTGTTTTTTTCTTATCTGCAAGGAAGAGCGGCGTTAGACCGGAATAACGACTAGAGGGGTGGTGATTGAAATAGGAGTACTATTTTTTCCGACCCTAACTGATTTTCAACTTCTTTTATATCAGTACCTATAAAAGCTATAAAGATCAAAAACACAAATAAAGCGAAAGTCTTGCATTGAAATCGACGAACCTTGAGGGAAAACACCTCAACACGGTACGCAAATACAGCGGAAGTCTTGCATTGAAATCGACGAACCCTGAGGGAAAACACCTCAACACGGCATAGGGTCGGTCTGACCGCCTATTGCCTGGGAATAGCCCGCTAAGATCATAAATCGACCTAACTTTCAATCTGGTGATTTAAATCCCCTGGAATTTCAATCAAAGCTTATCAAGAAGGTCATGAACCTATTCCAATCAACGATCGGTAAGATGAAGCTAAGTTCCCACGAATTTTTTGGATGAGATCAAGAGGGCACAAGAACCAAGGAAATTCAAATTTTGATCGAAAAACTTGCTCGTGGGTAGATGACCCTAGATGGATTCTCACACGTCATAGCAAGGTAGATCATAACAAAAGATTCAATGAAACCAAATGAACACACAAAGTCTCAAAAATATAAAAAAGAAGCAAGAACAAGAGAGAACTCATCTTGAAGGAAATATGCTTGAATTGATTCATGAGATTCTTGATTTACAATCACTCCACTATGAAGGACAAAAGATCAACACTTGATCACTCAACCAATCCATCTCCCTCAAACCCTAACCTCCTCTATTCCACTTTCCCAAATCATAATTAGGGTTTCTTCTTTTGAAGGTTCAAATGCGTAAGGGTGCAAATCCTGCACCCCTACCTTTTATAGTGGAGGCTAGGTTAAGAGAAAAAACCTTATCGAGCATCCGTTAAGCCCACGCACAAATAGATCTACACTCATGCGTGCTTCTCAAATCGGATGACGAACAGGGTTTCTGAACCCGTCTCTTCGTGATCTTCATCTTCACTTGACATAAACCGCCTCCTCCTTACACCGCAGTTTCACCAAAGGTCACCCACCTGGTATTTTTGTGAAGATACCAAAATACCCATTCTCCAAAGACCAAGTCCAATCGTCGTGAAGCAATCCCATGCTTCGCTATGTGTGGGTTGATCAATGACTCTTTTCATATCGGTAAGTCTCTCCCATTTGTCTTGTCGAACCCGGGAGAGAAGGATCCTAGATTCTTTGTGTTTCATACACTACTCAAGGAACAGCTAGTGTATAAAGTGAAACAAAAGTGAGTAGCATAACCATAATACGTCATTCACTGATAGTAATTAAAGTTTGTTACAAACGGTGCATAAAGCCAATAAGCAAAATACAGCGGAAGCAAAAGCAGTAATGTAGGCCACATGATTCGCCACAGACAATCGTCTGGGGGCGCAGCATTGTCGTCCAAGTTCTCATCGTCCACATAGTACTCTTCTTCTGCTCAGCAATTTATTAAGTAAGGGTGAACACAACCAATTGTGCTCCGCAAGTTACACCCAATAACAAAATATAATCCATGCAAGGATTCATCAAAGGAAGGCTTATATGGCTCAATTTGCACAAAGCGACGTTTTCCATTTAAATATTCATACTAAGTTCTAAAGCAGTCTATTCTATAGCTAAAATTTTCTAAACTCTCAACTTTTATAGTAAGATAACATTCATCCAAGAGTGGTGAAGGATACCTTC